>JAXIVH010000030.1:1430637-1458137 GCA_036785325.1 Urophycis tenuis | reverse complement strand
TGACAGGCCTCATTGACCATGACAGGCCTCATTGGGAAAAAAGGAAGGGATTTAATGTCCCCCCCCCCACTGTGGCGGTGTGAACACTTGTGAACACTTGTGCTTCTACAGCTGTGGTCGTCAGCCCGCCGCTCGTAATCAGCTGGTCGGTCTTGGCGGCGCTCCGAGGGGATTGCAAACGAGAGGAGGAAGAAGGCGCGGCGACTGCGTTTACGTCTGTCTCCCTTGTGCTTTCAAAAGCTACTCCCCAATGCGTCATGTCCTGGTTTTTAACAACACTCCTCTGTCGGTCAAAACATTCCTGCCACGCTGCAGTCTGTGTCTCCCGTTCAGGAATGACCATTCCTAATGCAACAAATAAAGTTCCACATTTATGATATATATCCTTTATCGCTGTATGCTTTAAATGAATTACTGTATCCTTGAACTATAGATACCAAAATAAGTGTTTGTTATTGATTTAATAAAGACTTTACTTGAAATGTAACTAGATTCATTACTAGCTACGTTTAAAGTGAAGGTTTTTTTTTGTCTTTACTTTGAATGTAACTACATTTCCTAACATTTATTTCTGAATGACCGTTATCGTACATTGAATTCAATTTCCTGACTTTAAATCCTCACTTGAATGCCTGGCCACACTCCTGTACTACCCATTTTTGTCTTTTGCCCAAAAGTAGCCTTACCATTTCAGCTTCATGGTCAAACGTGCACAAAGGTCAGGCTATATAAATACAGAGGACGGCGAGGTATAAAGTGGGCTTAATGTTGCACTCCACGACCTTTAAAAAACCATCTCTCCATCTCCCAGTGAAAGTGGTCGTCAAAATTGCCCAAATGACCAGATACAACTCCGATGTTATAATTCCTTGCAGCTTACAGGCCTGCTCTGCTTACGAACACACATCCATGAATAGCGAGCTTATGAACGCCACGATTCATCGCATTACCCAAACATGCCTGGCGGTCTTATGCTGGATTTGTTAATGGGTTTTATGATTACGTACGAGTGGAGAATGGGTGGGAGAGAAGAGATTTGGAGACGATTGCGTCTGCCAGCTTCTGCGGTGGCAGCAGAGAGAGATCGTGGCAGCTCATTGGACACTGGAAACAGGCGGTATAAGATGACTCCTGACTATTTAAACACGTTTATTTATTTATTTGTTTATTTTTACGGTTGGACCAGGAACAGCAATGTTTTGGGGAGAGGTTTGAACAGTTATCTAAAATGGATGATGTGTGTGTGTCTCTCTCATAACATCTCTCTCTCTCGCTCGCTCTCGCTCTCTCTCTCCACATATTACCCCTGTCTGTCAACAACACTTGTCTTGGTATATGAGCCTGTGTGTGTGTCTGCGCATGCTCAGCACATTCCTGATGCAAGGGGAGAGGTCATGTGAGGTCCTGCTCGTGCACGTCTTTATTTTTAATATTTGGATTGGCAGAGAGGAACCTCCATTTGTTTTTTGTTTTCCACCACATGCATTTTTTTATGTGACTGTCTGTCTGCGTTGTGATTTATTATAATTGCCGCAAAAGTATTTTTAGACCTGTGTCTCAAAACAGGTTAATTTATACTATTGGCTCACTCAGAATAGCCCACGTTTGGCCCACCTTATTTTGGCTCACCCTGTCTGTCTGTCTGTCTCTCTCTCTCTGGTTAGAAAGCAGAGCTGCAGCCACAGACCAGTTGACTAGCTCCCATTTAACCTCTTCCTCCAATGAACAGAGAGAGATGTAGACCTCGAATTAAAATAAGGGAAACTAATGGAGCGTGGACAACTTTGATTGTTTCGTTGACTTTGATATCCATTGTATTTGAGTGTATGACTTCTATGTACGTCCCCTCTGGGAGGGCAAGAGGGAGCCTTTATAGGAGAGAATGGAGGAGATAGTTGGGAGGGATTGTTCTCTCTTCAAGTGGAAAGCAGAGAGCACCAGAAGGGGCAGGGAGGAGAGGAATAATGGACAGAACAGAGGATTACTGGAGGAGGAGTAGGGGGGGGGGGGGGGGGGGGGGGTGGGTCAGTGAGGAGATTATGTAAAAGGACCCTGAATCTCTGAAGTGCACGTGAAATAATCACTCTGTTGGGCTCGCACTCTCTCTCTCTCTTTCACTTTCTCTCTCTTTCTCTCAAATTGTAGCCTGTGCACATACTTAAAAACTCATCTAATTTCAATAATCGGACTAATAACAAAATAACCAATTATTGCCGTTATTGTTACGAGCTGTCATCCGTGTGTGTGCTTACACTACATATCTGCGCGGGACAGTGCTCTGTGCGTTGTCGCCTGGCTGTACCTCCCCCTTACTGTTTCTTCCCCTCTTTTACTCCCTCCCCCCCCTTCCATCCGTCCGCTCTCTCCCCTCCTTCTCTCCCTCCCTCCTTTGCCTGCTTGCGTCCTCCTCCTCCTCCGCTAGCCACTGCACCATGCTGCATACAAAGAGCTGAGGGCAGCGAGAGGAGCCCAGTGTGTCACTACTAGCATGGGGAGCTAACGCGACGCTGGCTGCACCCACCACAGCATTGATCATAAGACACCGCTAGCACAACAACAAGAATAGCGCACTTAGGTGCAACAACAACAAAAAAAAAACGGGTGAGCGGTGGGTGCTCATTTATTCCGACATTAGGTGAAATTGAAATGCTAATGAGCGGCAGGGAACGGCGCTGTTAAGCTGCGTCGCCACGCTAATCGTCACTTATCGGGAACCGCTAAGCCGCCTGGCAGGCTGCCTGGTATCGGCACCCGGGAACCCGCGTTACGCGCGGCATACGCACAGGACCCGGCACACGGTGTGTACGCCTCGCTCTGTTGAATGCACACACACGCAGCGGTTGCCGCGCGTTGCACGGAGGTGTCGGGTGGGGGGGGGCAGGACGCCGTAAACCGGGCTCTGCTCTTGTTGTTTCGTCGCGGTGATCGTGCCCGGTTCGCGTTGCCCCTGGATGTGCGTGTTTTGCCGTGGTGTGCCTCTGCTGGCGTGCGCGTGCGCGTGCCGTGTGTCTATGGGAGTTGTGCTATTGTTCAGGCCAGACTGTTTGTGTCAAACTAGGCTGTCACTGTGAGAAGGATATCATTACTGTTTGTTTTAGCCGTCAATCCCATGATTGGACGGATCATGGGATTGTTTTGTTCGTGCAAGTAAATGCATGCCTGCAAAGAACATCTCTCTGTGTGTGTGTCTGTGTCTGTCTGTGTGTGTGTGCCTGCCTGTATGTTTGTGGCAGTGGCTTGTTGGTATTCGCGTCTCGTCGTTGCTCTTCATATCGTGAGTGGCATCCCAGACACGCCCACCTCTAGACAGACAGACAGACGGACAGACGGCGGAACACACGTGCTGCTCCCGCTATTCACCGAGCAGTCGTCTCCTCCTCTCTCACGGTCGCTCACAGCTCCGGCGCAGATGTTATGTCTTGTGTTTTGTGGCTTTTTTTGTAGACGCGCATCAACGAAAGCATTCAACTTGGATTGCCGTAAGACGCTGATATCCGTTTGCTGCGATTGCTGATTGAGTCGTGCGATGACGATGCGTGTTCAGACGGCCGTGCCTTCTTCATACGCATGTGTTTCTAACCTTGTCCCCCCCCCCCCCCTCTCCCTCTCTCCCCCTCCCCTCCCACCTTCCAGGCTCCAGACGTTATTAGGGCGTTTCGATGAAGCCTTGAACTCCGGCAACATGGCGCTCAGCCCCAGTCACGGTGAGTCTCTCTCTCCTTCTCGTCCGCCTGCTGTGGACTCTAGTGTCGCTCGCCCTCTCGAGAACGCCTGTGTTCCGATCGGGTGCCCGTCCCTGTGATTGTGTGACGCGCGGGACCGGTGCAGGGCGCGACCTGGCCAGGTGGGACCATCACTGTGGTGACAGACCAGGTGACAGACCATGTGACAGACCAGGGCCTCACGGGGAGGACTTGTCGTCCGGGGTGACCGCGTACGCGTTGGGTTTGGGTTTTTGGTAAACGCAGAGGCTTGCGTTGTTTGTCTGACATTTCCTTTTGCATGTAATGCTCTGTCTGTTTTTGTAGATTTGTGTAGTGCTGTTGTTTGAGTCGTGCTGGATTCGTGAGTGTCACAAACTGAAGAATTACCTCACAGATTTCCGTGTTGGAAAGTTGGCAAACCTGAGAGGACATGGTGTTGTTGTATGTAGATTATTCGTAGTTATTTGAAGGTTTCTTCTTAATTTTGGTTATGGAATTATAATGAATGTTACGTCGACGTGTGCATCGGGCTGGGCGATATGTACGGAACCCCTAAAGGGACATGGAGGAAAATAATAAACTTAAACGTTTCTCGTGAGCACGAGAAAAAATGTTGTGCCCATGAGAAAATATGTCGTGCACACGAGAAAGTATGGAGTTCGGTAAAGTTATAAATATATTCGCAGATTCGAACTTCCCGGATCAATCAATCATGTACCGCCGGCTGTGAGACCAGTATGCAGGGACCGAAGTGCAACGCGCGAAATGTTACTACAGAAACACTCAATAACTTCACTCTTATTCATTGTCGTGTCACCAACATCACTACACACAATACAATACACACTTGTCTCCTGTTGGTTATACTACAACTTTTAGAATGGGAAGGGGAAAAAATCGCTTAATTTTGGGTCATTTTTATTGGGAAAAATATTAAATAAATTCACTCTTATTCAGTGTAGTGTCCCCAAAATCACTTCACATTGTTGAAGGGTCTGATTGGACCACAGTTAGGAAACAACACAATGTACTAATGCATAACTGATTTGCTATGGGGTTGCAGGGATTACAATGTATAAGTGCTTAAGTGTTAGTATGCTGTACTGTACAGGAATGCAAGACTTTGATGCTTATATTTTAGTTTTTGATGGCCTCCCCCCTTGTTGTTACTGTTTAATTTGTTAGGTTATCTTCGTATTTGCTTGTCTTGCGTGTTTCTGATGCTGTACTGCATACAGGGAAGTGCAAAACTGTGACACTCTCTTTGATGGGGATGCGATGTTTCTTTAGTATGTGACATAGCCATCCCCTCTGATACTGTCTGTCTGGTCTGTTGGCCTGTTATGCACTTGTTTGTAAATCAGAAAGCTCAATAAAGATATTGACAACAAAAGCACTTCACACATCAATGGTCTCCTGTTGATCATACTACAACTCTAAGTTTGGACAAATGTGCTTTTGCAAAATTTGGGACACTACACTGATTAAGAGTGAATTTATTGAACATTTTTCCCAATAAAAATGACCCAAAATTAAGCAAAATGATTTTTTTTTTCCTATCCAAGAGTTGGAGTATAACCAACAGGAGACAATTGATGTGTGTAGTGATGTCGGTGACACTATATAATAATAAGAGTGAAGTTATTGAGTGTTTCTGTAGTATCACTTTTCATGCGTTGCACTTTGTAGACGGTCCCCTGCATAGTCTTACATGATTGATTGATCCGGGAAGTTTGAATCTGTGAATATATTTCTAACCTTACCGAACTCAATACTTTCTCGTGCACACGAGATATACTTTCTCGTGCACACGAGATATACTTTCTTGTGCGCACAAGAAACGTTTAAGTTTTTTATTTTCCCCCATGTCCCTTTAGGGGTTCCGTAGATATGGCTTATACATAATATTGCAATATTTTTTGGCTATATCGCGATATATCTCGATATTTTGAAATCTCCTCTCCTTAATGCTTGATTCAATACATTTGATGCATACAATCACACCAATACGATGATTCTAGTAATACCTGCAACATATGTCAGCATGAAAACATTGTTGTTTACATGCATTAGGGGTTTCATTAACAGTTTTAAAATGCAAAAAAGGGGGAATCGCAACAAGTTGAATTTAACAACGGTATTTATTCATACCAGGCAATTGCACACATAGGACTGAACAGCTGTTAAAATAAATAATGGCGTTATGTAGGCCTGCTGCCTACATATTGTAGCCCTACTTCTGTAGAGGTTCTGGGTTTGGGAGGGGGGGGGGAATGTCATGTGACACAGTGCAACAATGCCCCCTATTGACTCAGCTGAATCACACATTTCCCAACATACGTTTCACCAGTAGCCTACCCAAAGCAACGGCTCCGTACTCAAACATCACATTAGTACGTTAGAGTCGTTTTACAAAGCACACGTAGGGGAAACCCAATGCACGCACTACTTGATAAGCAATGCAATGACCGAGCCGAATCGAGATTGCTAGAGATGTAACTTCAAGAAGGAGATAGAGGACCTTTCAGTCTTCATTGGTCATTCTTAGATATCATGTCATTTTTAGATATGGGAACGAAATATGTTCTGTGTTTGACCCATCCTATGGTGCATAGGAGCAGTGGGCCGCTGTGTTCACCGAGCAAGTTGGGGTTCAGTGTCTTGCTCAAGGACACTGACATGAGGACAGTTGGAGGGGAGGGGGGGAGGAGGGGATCGAACCGCCGACCCTATGGTTAGTGGACGACCCGCTCTATCCCCCCGCTCTACCCACTGAGCCACTGTCGAAGAGATTGTTGTTGTTTCCCGTTGTCTGTGGCGTATTTCATTGATCATTAGGCTAATTTCTTAGTGTTATAGCCGAGATCCGGCACGCCTAATCTGTGTTGTGGTGTGTGGTGGTGATGATGGGGGTGTTATCAGCATGCCTCACAGACAAATCGCTGTTTGAAACGGGGCAATACGTCTCATGTGATCGTCAACATCGCAATTCACGCCATTTTATCGCCATCTCTGAAATACGTCCGTAATTCAGAGCCAACAGGAGTAAAACCCAAACGTCTTTCCGCCCGTCTCCACCAAACGGTTTGCGAACGTTCCGCTCGGAACCCGAGCGGCGTTCCCTTCGTGGCGTCAAGGTGGCGCTCGGTGTACGCCTCCGTGTCACAACCCGAGGACACGGGCACCGTCGTGCTGCAGCCTGTTTACTCGCTGCACGACATGGGCGAAGGAACGGAGAGGGAGGGGGGGTCTCCTGTGATCCCGGGGGGGGGGCTACAGTTGCCATGATACTGTGTCCAATAGCACCGAGGGGAATGGTATTAGGAGGCAGAGGGGGGTGTGTGGGGGTTGGTGGCTGGTTTGATTTAAACTCTCACCTCCCCAGTGTGTCCTTGTCCTCCAGTCTTGATCCCATTACCTGGCAATCTGCATTCCGTGTGGACGGGCAAGGTGACCCCTCACTAGGTAACATACTTGCAACATCAGCAGCACGTATGTATGTGCGTGGCCTTTTCTACTCTGCTAGCTTGAATCCATAATGGTGAGTGCTGATGAAGTCATGCGTCCCAAGCAAAATCTCTGAAATGTCTTGGAGCCGCCACGGTGTGGATTGTCCCCTTTTGGCCACCGTAGTGGAATGACCCCCGCGGTCATCCTCTGTATGTTTGACGCCTCGTTCCAGTCAACCCAAAGCATACAATACAAACCTGATGCCCACTATTCGACTGCATTAGCATGCATTTTCTTTAAACAAAACGTACTCTTCATTCAGTATTGCGACGAGTCTTCCAGAATCAGTCCAGAAACTGGGTTATTAAAGCCCAGAGCAGAAACGAGTAGAATCGCTCACACTCATCACATAGCGGAATGGAAAGTCCACACGTTCCACATCGACATCCTCCATTGACATTGAATGGGTTTCTTGCTTAACAACAGCCAAGCTGTGAAAACGTGTCTGTGTGCCCCTGTGCGCTACGTACCCTGAGACAGACTGGTGAGATGAGGTAACAGCGCATCACCCCCCCCCCCCCCCCCCCCCCCCCCCCCCCACACACACCCCTGGGAGTACACCGGCACCACATGTTTGTGATTCTTCTAATGGCTGGAAACCAAGAGGATGGTTTATGTGAATAACAAGATGCTGACCTGCATTCTTTTACCCCAGTTACCCACCTGGACAGCTGGTTACAAGCCTATAAGGACACAATGCGTTGGTTGGAACATATAAGCATTGGGATCTCCAGTTCAGAATTCATCCTTTTATCCATTTATCCTTGTTGATGTCATGCCTTAGTTGTTGTGATATATTGGTTATTGTTTATCTTGGTTGGTGCATTATCTCAGTTGCTATAATCATATTCTCCAGGGTGGCCTTTTGTGAATTACAGCTGAATTACATTGTTGAGTGACCTCCTTTTCTGAGATGGTTCAAGGTTGCGCTGACTTCAACCTTTTTGAGGGTGAACAACAAAGTCAGACCATCAGCTGCAGCACCCGAAACACAGCCCTCTATTCTTCCACTCTCCCCCCACGCCATCGCTTTCAGCCTCACTGTTGGCAATGGTTTTTTGGGGCAGCTGTTGGTGTGACAGAGAGCGAGCGAGTGAGAGAGAGAGAGCGGGAATGGGGTTTGAGAGAGAGAGAGGGAGAGGAGAGGACTAGAGAGAGAGAGCCGGGGAGGAAACTGAAAGAGGTCTTCGCAGTAGCCAGGTCAGGGAGCCGTGCCTGTCACAGCCTTGCTCTGATTCAGCGTGACAGAGACACACACACACACACACACCCACACAGCCCCACACACACAGCCCCACACCACACACAGGGCAGAGAGAGACAGTGATTCAGAGAGAGGCAGAGCCAGGGGAACGGGGCAAGGGAGCAGAGGGGGAATAGACACACAGCACGCAGAGGCTCAACCCCATAACACGCTGTTACCATGGCGGTGGGAGACGACGGAGACGGTGAGTTTGGTGTGTGTGTGTGTGTGTGTGTGTCTTTAATCTCATATGTATGTGGATCCTGGCACTCAGACAAAAGGCTTGTCAGCATATGGAGAAGGAAATCTGCTTTGTGTCCCTCGCACTAACCCGGACTGCTCTCACAGATACAGGTTCTGTCTGTGGGTGTGTGCGTCTGTGTGTGAGTGTGAGTGTGTTTGGGGGGTGGGGGTGTTAAGTTCCTAAAATGTTTCTTGTTGTTTATTTATATCGGCATCATGGCGCGGCTCCCCTCCTGCTTTTTGGCAAACTTTTCCCCGGATATTATTGATGGATTTGGTCTTTTTTGTCCCCACATATTATCCTCATCCAAGGCTCCAAGACGGGGGCTGGAAAGTGCTCAGTCAACCCCCACCTTTTTTTTTTTTTCTTCCTCTTTATTGTGAATATGTATCAAACTCTATTCTTTTGTCCTGTCTCCCTCCCTCCCCCCCCCTGTACCCTCCCTCTCCCTCCCCCCCCCCCTCCCCCCTGTACCCTCCCTCTCCTCCCCCCTGGGACTCCCCGCCAGCCATCCAGGCAGAGAGGAGGCTGGGCCTGGTCCTGCTGCCTCACTCTGCAACCCCCTGTGCTCCCGGGTTTAGTCTTACTGCGGTTGGTTGCATGAATGCCGGGCCCCGAAAGCGGGGGGTCACTGGGGCAGGCGCTGGCCTGTTTTTGTTTTATTTTAGATCATCGCTTCAGTCCAAAGGGCTGCACGGCATGCATTAAATATCCCATTGCCGTTTTGTTTTTTTTTTGTTTTTTTTTTGCACTGTAATACAGTTGTAATGGGGACTGGTGGTGCGGCCCCCTGTGGTTCTGATGTTTTGAGTTGTCAAGTAAAGCTGTTGAGCAACACCAAGGATGGTTTATCATTGATGTAAAAAGGACACTTTCGTGTCGCGGGGTCATGTGTGTTGACGCAGTCCGTAAAAATGTCTTCCTCCTTTCAGTGGGACTAGATATGGGGGCCAACTGCATTGAGCAGCTTTAAATGTTAAAGGCAGTCATGCACACGCGGTCGGTCATTGCAGCTCCAATATGATAGTGATTTTAGTGATTGTATTGTGGACCACCATTGGTAACATGCGGTGGAATGCACCGTCAGAAAACAAACCCGAGTCATTCTGCTCCGGTGCTCCTCCGTCTCTGCAGAGCAGAGCATGACCCCGTTTTCAAGCGAGGCCTGTTGCCATGGCGAAGCTTTCATTTGAATGTTGTGCTTTATCCCCGCTGCAGACTTTGGGATTGGAGCTCATATTAGTGTATGTCTCTCTCTCTCTCTGTGTTTGTGTGTGTGTGTGTGTGTGTGTGTGTGTGTGTGTGTGTGTGTGTGTGTGTGTGTGTGTGTGTGGTGTGTGTGTGTGTGTGTGTGTGTGTGTGTGTGTGTTGTGTGTGTGTGTGTTGTGTGTGTGTGTGTGTGGAGTTTGCTAAGGAGCTCATGTGCCCGGGGAGAAGCCGCTCGTGGAGCGTAGCGTCGGTCCTCTCTCTTTTCTCTCCATCGCCGTAACAACTAGAACCTTTACGGCGACGCCCCCCTCACTCTCACCTGGCACCAATGCTTGGACCTGTTTTACACCACAGCATCCCCTGAACACACTCTGACTGTGCCTCTCACAGCAGGTTCTGCTGGTGTAGAGTCTCTCTAGTTGCGCATGGTGGGTTACGATGCACAATGACCAGTGGACTGGAATGGAGACCCATTATGTCGGCTTTGGTTTTCCATGCATGGATCTGTAATGACATGGCTTTCTAAAAGGGCGTATGCAAAAAGACATTTATCAGTTTAGAAACACTGCCAGGTTTGCCTGTGGCCATCCAGCCCCCCCCCCCCCCCCCCCCCGCCTGCAGCATGAGATCAATTCAAAGATGCCTCGTTCCTTTTTCTTGGACTGGTGTGGTTTTTATTTTTAAAGCGGGTCAGTCGTAACATGCTGGGCTCTCTGTATGGCAGCGCGCCGATGGTTCCTGACACACAGACACACGGGCCGCGGGCGAGAACAGGAAACTTGGCCCGCAATCGCAGTTCTAAAGCCGATTACAGACCGATGACTCTCTCTCCTCCCTCCCATCGATCACACACACATGTGCACGTGCATGCACATGCACGCACGCACGCAGGCACACACACACACACACACACACACACACACACACACACACACACACACACACACACACAGTCCTGGCAAACTAATATGATGACCTTTTACTTTTTCAAGATGGATTCAATAAATACATTTTCTCCTTCTGTGGTGTCAACACGAATGTAGCTTTAGGCGCAAATGCAGAATTGGATGACTTCATATAAATGGCTTGTGCATTGGCAAACACACACACACACAGACACACACACACACACAAAGTTCCTTTTTTTTTTGCATAAGCTCCAATGTCTGCGTGGGCTGTTTTTGTTTGGCGAGGGAAGTGCTGCCCCCTAGTGGCACGAGCGAGTGAGAATTTATTGGGCGATGAGGATTTAATTTGACCTCTCTTGTAACCGGGAACCGGGAGTGTGTGAGTGGAATCTGTCCATGGTCAGTACTGGGAATAGCTGTGTAGCATTGTTACCATGTGGATTAGTATTTCTCACTAAACATGAGCCAAGATGCTAGTAGTGCATGTGGATGGGGATTGGCTGGCCAGGTTCCATCACACCAGACTCTTCCTCATTCTACCCGTGGATGGTATGTCTGGCAGGAGTTTCCATGACAACGCAGCTTGGCCCACCGTGAATCTCAGTTTGGTGCAGCATGATTTTGTTTTTTTTTGTGTGTGTGTGTTTCACCTGTGTATCACCTTCACCGTCACCTTCATTCCCAAAATAAGTTTGGGAACAGGCAAGAAGCGCCAATGCTGCTGCTGGATTTAATTTAGGTGAGCATGCGTGTGCATCTTTACCTGCTGCTCTGTTCCCTGCTCCGAGACTGGCCTGAGCAGGTCACCATGGCAACAGCACGCGAGCAGTCTGTTCTTCTCTCCTGCTGCCACCCATCTCTCTCTCTCTCTCTCTCTCTCTCTCTCTCCTTCGTCTCTCTCTCTCTCTCTCTCTCTCTCTCTCTCTCTCTCTCTCTCTCTCTCTCTCTCTCTCTCTCTCTCTCTCTCTCTACTCTCTCTCTCCTCTCTCTCTCTCTCTCTCTCTCTCTCTCTCTCTCTCTCTCTCTCTCTCTCTCTCTCTCTCTCTCTTTTCCTCCCGTTTGTCTCAATTTATTTTCAGTCATCCGGGCTTTATTGGCACGGGAATTGTACATTTACGTTGCCAAAGCAA
The DNA here is from genome assembly GCA_036785325.1 of Urophycis tenuis. Lineage (NCBI taxonomy): Eukaryota > Metazoa > Chordata > Actinopteri > Gadiformes > Phycidae > Urophycis > Urophycis tenuis. The sequence goes on along the minus strand of JAXIVH010000030.1, from coordinate 1,446,189 downwards.
CATGTGAAATACAAACAAAATTTACATACAATTTGATATATACTAGAATCGATTATAAGGGAGGTAAAATTTGCTTAAAAATACAAACAGAAGTGTTTATACATTGGAAATTTAAATGTTTAAATATTGGTCATTGAAATGACCAATAGAAACAAGGATATAAGTGACTGTGTAAACAGTACAACAATTGTTTTACAAATGCATTTAAATGTATTTTCTGCACTGCAACATTTTCATGAAATCATTAATGTGATGCTGTTTGTCATCTAAAATGAATTAACATAATGATGTCTTCTACACCAAAGCTAAAGGTGTAAATATTTAATGTCTAGGGTGATGTTAAACTATTTTGCAGCACATATATATGTATATATCTAAACGGAATATGTCAGGAAGGGTTTCTGTCTTTGAATGTAGCCTGCATCTTATCTTGTTATGTAAGCTGTCCAGAGGTTTCAACAAGCTGTGGCTCACAGTAGACAACAGTGGTTGTAAACTAACTAATATTTAGACTCCATTGTGCAGACTGGTAACTGTATTTAAATTGACTGCAGCTCGCAGACTATATTTTGATGGACCCCAGCTTGCATGCTGATTGGTCAATATGTGTCCTGTAAAGGTGTGGCACAGGCTTGAGATCTGGCACCAACATCGTTGTTCATGCATTTTATTCAACATGATTCAGGCTTTCTTCATGATACAGTCGACGTGTGTGTGTGTGTGTGTGTGTGTGTGTGTGTGTGGAGGGGAGACGGTCTCAGCTGGTGGGGTGTGGCATTTACCCCCACTCACTCACTCACCCACCCGCTCACTCCTGGTCCCTATCTGCCTTTGTTTTGTTGTGTGTGTGTCTGTGTCTAGATGATTAGCAGCAGCTCTAGGGTTAAGGCGGTGCTATGGTGGGCTGCTGGGGCTCTGGGCTGTGTTGTGTGATTTCACTGGTAATGAACTGGGCAGGTTCAGCGACAGGACTCGTTAATATTCCGCGGCTGTCACCCTTTCGCTCCCTCTTTCCTCCCCACACACACACACACACACACACAGAGAGACACGCGCGCGCATGCAGCCTCCGCACTGGCTGCTCCGCCATGATGTCATCGCGCCTGTGATTGGCTGCGATGCTGCGGAGGAGGAGGAGAAGAGATGTTAAGGGTGGGAGAGGGGGAGAGAGAGAGAAGGAGGCAGAGAAACAGAAAATGCCGGCAGTAGTATTGCGGTTCTGCTTCTCAGACCGTCGTGTTAGGTGTGCATGTAGCATCCTCCCCGCCGCTGTGTGTGTGTGTGTGCGTGCTTGCGTGCGTGCGTGTGTGTGTGAGTGAGAGGAACACTGGTGTGCATGTCTCTTTGCATTGAGGTCCTCTTTGAGGGGTGGGCCACCCACCACCACCACACCTTCCAGGAGATATGAGGCGACTGATCTGCCAGCGAATCTGTGACCGTGAGTCCAGACAGGGAGCACATCCTTTGGATGGACTATTGGCTTTTTTTCCCCCCCCAACCCCCTCCCTCCCTCCTTCCTCCCTCTGTGGTTTTTAAAATGGAGTTCTGGTACCTGCTGCCTAGCATCTAGCTGCTTCATCGAAGGGCGGTCAGCGCTCCCGGCAGAGCCCCTGTGTGCAGCGCAGCCTCGTGCATGTGTGCAATTCGATGTGGTCATTGATTTATTGTGTGTGTGTGTGTGTGTGTGTGTGCAGTACAGTCGCTGATAAGTCAAGGTGTGGGGTGGTGGCTTTGTCGCATTTCTCCAATGGCGCGCGGCTTGTTGTCACAGCAACAGGAGCACGATGGCATTCCTATGCTAGCACTTTGATCTTCAGTCTCTGTGGTCCGGCTGGATCTGTGTGTGAGAATGGGTGGACGTGTGTGTATTTGTCCGTGTGTGTCTGTGTGTCAGTGTATGTCTTGCACACGGGGTTCAGCCAGGGAAAGTGAATGGAAGAGATGAATGACATGTCAATGCTAGCTTAGTTGCTATGCTAGATTGATTCAGATCAGTTGGGTGTTTCGTGCTAGCTATCACACCTGAGTTATCGTTTTCTCATCTTATTTCTCATGTGTGTGTGTGTGTGTGTTCCTGCATGAGTACTTTCCAATTGCAGACCTGGTTGTGTGTATTTGGTTGTTTGTGGGTAATTAGTATTGATTTTACTGATTGCTGACCCAGCTCTTAACCTTACTTCTTGACTTCATTACATCTGGTCTCCATGGAGATAAAATAAGAAAATGTATAGGTCAGAAAGTAACAAATAAGCCCTAATTTCCTCTTTAATTGAAAAAGAAGCAAGTCATTATTCTTAGTATAAATCGCCAAATCTTGAGTTTAACAAGATAAGCTTTATGTTGTTTCCAGGGATTTCACTTGTCTTGGTATCACACCATTTGTATGACTGCATCATATTTCAATTGGTTTGTATGTTACCCCACATGGGTAGATTCGATGTTGTCCTCATGTCAACACGTGTTCATTTATGGTCAATCTTCAGCCGTGACTCTACACGCCATATATGATACATGACATTTCTTCACTTCCACGCGACTGGAAATACTTTTTTGTGTTCTACTTTCAATGCCATTTCCCTCAGGGATCATTAAAGTCTGTCTGTCTGTCTGTCTGTCTATGCATTACACCAATCTGAATACTAACACATTGTCTCTCTCCATGCCTCAGACCGCAGTTTCGAGGATGACGACAGTGTGGACGGCAGTCGCTCCTCCTCTGCCCAGGCCGCCTTCAAGGTCCCCAAGTTACCCAAGAAGCCCGCCGAGTCCGCGGCCGCCCGCCGGCCCAGCGCCACCGGCTCCAAGCTGGGTAGGTCCTCGCACACACACCCCCATGTACCTCCACCTGACCCCCAGGTAGCTCCATCTGAACCCCCACCTAGCTCCACCTGACCCCCATGTACCTCCACCTGACCCCCAGGTAGCTCCACCTGACCCCCCGCGTAGCTCCACCTGACGCCCACCTAGCTCCACCTGACGCCCACCTAGCTCCACCTGACCCCCCACGTAGCTCCACCTGACTCCCCACGTAGCTCCACCTGACCCCCACCTAGCTCCACCTGACCCCCACGTAGCTCCACCTGACCCCCGCGTAGCTCCACCCGACCTCCACCTAGCTCCATCTGACCCCCATGTACCTCCACCTGAACCCCACGTAGCTCCACCTGAACCCCCACGTAGCTCCACCTGACCCCCGCGTAGCTCCACCTGACCCCCGCGTAGCTCCACCTGACCCCCGCGTAGCTCCACCTGACCCCCATGTACCTCCACCTGAACCCCCACGTAGCTCCACCTGACCCCCCGCGTAGCTCCACCTGACGCCCACCTAGCTCCACCTGACGCCCACCTAGCTCCACCTGACCCCCCACGTAGCTCCACCTGACTCCCCACGTAGCTCCACCTGACCCCCACCTAGCTCCACCTGACCCCCACGTAGCTCCACCTGACCCCCGCGTAGCTCCACCCGACCTCCACCTAGCTCCATCTGACCCCCATCTAGCTCCACCTGACCCCCACGTAGCTCCACCTGAACCCCCACGTAGCTCCACCTGACCCCCACGTAGCTCCACCTGACCCCCCACGTAGCTCCACCTGACCCCCCGCGTAGCTCCACCTGACCCCCACGTAGCTCCACCTGACCCCCCACGTAGCTCCACCTGACCCCCCACGTCGCTCCACCTGACCCCCACGTAGCTCCACCTGAACCCCCACGCAGCTCCACCTGACCCCCACGTAGCTCCACCTGACCCCCACGTAGCTCCACCTGACCCCCACGTAGCTCCACCTGAACCCCCACGTACCTCCACCTGACCCCCATGTAGCTCCACCTGACCCCCACGTAGCTCCACCTGACCCCCACGTAGCTCCACCTGACCCCCCACGCAGCTCCACCTGACGCCCACCTAGCTCCACCTGACCCCCACGTAGCTCCACCTGACCCCCACGTAGCTCCACCTGACCCCCCACGTCGCTCGCTCCACCTGACGCCGCCTGGTCTCCACCCAAGGTGGTGTTAGGGCCTCAGGGGGAAACGAATACGAAACAAATACGACGCAAAGCAAGATGTGACCACTTCACGCCGATTTGAGCTCGTCTGACTTCAGATGGACGTCTAAACTCCGATAATGGCGACTACACGTGTTGAGACATCAGCGATGTGACAAATAACTTCTTAACACAGAATGAATTTTGTCGGTCAACGGTTTGACTTTATTACAGTGGGTTCACAGTTGGAGGTCCAATCGCTCTAAAAATAGCCTCACTGCATGAGAGCGTGTGTGTGCGCACCGTGGGTGATGAGATCTACATTTTGTGGCTGCCCTTGCCCCCAACAATGTTACCCGTCCACGGCTTAGAAAATGCAAGTATAGGTTAATCACAGTGTACCTGCATAGGTGCACATGTGTAGGTCATGGTGGGATTGCATTGTGAAGAAGCTTGTTACCTGGTGAAGTGTACATGCTGTGGTGTAAGGGGAAGGGACTTGGGTTGGATATTTAATTGGTGGGATTTAAATGGACATACCTATTCCAACTGCTTTCTGACATATGTGGTTATAGGGTTTGGCGAGTGTGGCGTAGTGGAGGATATTGTTTTATTCAAGATGTGAAAAATTGCAATGTCTCTGCAATGAGCAATGCTTAGCGCACCTGAAATGCTTGCTGCTGGACTGAAACTGATATGAGTCACTGTACAACCGTGGTCCTTTACTACAGCCATGTTGATTTGGTGTCATCCATCAGGGGCCCCTCTGAGGCTGCTATCTGTGCAGGATGAGCTGCCGTCTTTTCGGGCAACAACAATAACAATGGTTGTCACACATGTCCATATTTCCTTTATTCAAAGCATAATAGACTGAGCGGTCTTGCTGTATGTCAGGAATCCGAAATGACTGTTCATCAAACGCGCATTGTTCTGTAAGACTCAGAAGATTTATTTTCTTCTTATTCAACCACTATTCTTCTCTTGTGAAAATAATGACCCAACACATACCGCACATTTTTAGTAGGAATCGTTGGTCATGTAACCTAATCTATCAGCACACTAGCGCTGCTGGACCTGACCTGGCTGTTAGAATACACTCTCTCAATGTTGAGAGAATCCATAGCTTTGCTTTCTGTACATGCGTACCAACATCCCTGAGAGGGCTGTAATCTAAAAATGATGATCAATGGCTGGGTGTTGACAAAACCCCTTTAGCGCATTGATACTTTGCATCTCTCTCTCTCTCTCTCTCTCTCTCACTCCCTCTCCTTCTCTATCCTCTCCTCTCTCTCCTCTCGCTCTTTCTCTACTTCTCTATCCTCTCTCTCTCTTTATTGATTCCTCTGCATTGATTTCTCTGCATCGCCTTCCTTTTTTTGCCTCCGTCAGAATAAACGTGTGTTCCCACCTCCCTGCGGTCGATCCTGAGGCGTGTCTTGTGGACGTATCGGTGCTATAGCGATAGGTTGCCACGCACACACACACACTTGCACACACACGCTTGGTTTAAAATACATTACGCGCGTGCCCTCTGAACAAGCAGTCTTCAAGAGCTGTGATACACGTTTTGCCAGGGGATGTAGGACCCCGACATCTGGTCGGTCAGCTACATGAACTTAGCCAATCGAATCGCCCGGCAGGATTTCTGCGTCAGGAAATCTCGTTATCCAACCTTTTTGGAGAAGGGCACTTTTTCCTCGGGCTCTCCCCCACCCCCCCCCGCCCGAGATGTGGCCACAGGAACATGACGTTTATCCCCGTTTGATGTAGCAGTCGCGGTCTCCTTCCATCCGTCCTTATTTCTTATGGTGTCTTTCTTGTGGCGAGGGTGTAATATAACATGTACAACAGAGTCAGCAGAAAATTGGAAATATCTCATGCTATGATATCTCACGATCAATTTATCTTGTGTATTTCCGAGTGAAGCCACGGTGAGACATGCATTTGACCCTTTACTGTACACTAATGGCTGCTTAGCTTAGCTAACATTAGCTTAGCTGGGTTTATTTGCCCTTATTTTAGCTACTTCTGCTAACAGTAGCAGTATGCTTCCCGTACTGCTATTGTATGGGAAGCATACAATAATAGCATTATAGCAGTATTTCGTTTAAAACCTTGCATCATTTTTTTTTCTTTTTTTTTTCCAGAAAATCTTGAAAGGTTTCTGTTTCATTGATGCTCAGCCAACCGACCATCTGTGTCCAGTTTTAGGCAGGATTGATTAGCATTTAGACGACAGATCCCCTCCCACAGATTCTGCCAGATCCCACTGCAGCCGCCCACACAGACGCACGCACACACACGCGCACACACGCAGAGAATATATGCTGTCGTCATTCCAGGGGAAAGACAGTAATGCAGAAAACAAAGACACGGTCAGGGCTGAGAGCGATGCTCGCTGGTCCACAAGGCCGCGTCGCACTGTTTGGTTTCAACAGAACCAACACGGGCCGACCTGCCGTTTGTTTGCTGTTGGATGTATTTTGTCCACAGGCCCACAAAAGAAGGAATGTGTGATGTGTTGGTATAAACCCTCCACCCCATAATATTGAGGTCAGAGCGTGAGAAGGGCTCAGCTCTGCAGCGGCCATGTTGTGTCTGGCATGACACGACGTTTTTTCACTCCTCCGATTCCAGCTCTGCCCCGTTTCTTTTTTTGTTTGTTTTTTTTTTTGTATTTCTAATCCGCCGCGCTCAGACTGCTGTCGCACACATACTGTACGCAACACGGTGTGCCTCAGCCCCTCTTCGTCCCCCAGACTCCCGCGCATGAACACGCACATGAACACGCACACGCACATGCACACGCACATGCACACGCCTCCCCTCAGTGGGTCTGGATGCTCCAGAAAGCCTCCGGTCCCCGGGGAGCTGTGTCTGAGCAGCCATTACAGGCAGGAAGTCCATAACGCGGGGCCGCGGCCATCCAAAACCAAATTAGACAAAACCCGGTGCCGACAACTGTAACGGCTTGTTTCATGGGCCGCCGGCGTGCATAACGTGGACTGCACACGTGACCTCGGCGTTAACCCTGCTGCTGGTGTACGTTCACAGTGTCCAAGGAAGGCGGAGCAGGGGGCATTGACGAGGAGGACTTCATCAAGGCCTTCACAGATGTCCCTACAGTGCAGGTAACACGCACACACGCACACGCACACAGACACACATCCTTTCTTGTATGGATAAGATAGTTTGAGAAGTCACCTGCTCGGCTCAACTTAATGCTCGTTTATCTTAATTGCGTTCTAATTACTCGCAGCGTTAAAGCGTTCCGAAACAGCCTTGCATTCCATTAGCTTCGCCGCGGGCATTCGCTACCTGTGGAGCTAGTGAGCGGACTGCCGACGGCGATGCCTTGTTCTGGGACGTCCTCCTCTGAACCCTCCTTGAACCTCCTCTGCAGATCTACTCGGCCAGGGACCTGGAGGACAACCTGAACAAGATCCGGGAGATCTGCTCCGACGACAAACATGACTGGGACCAGAGGGCTGCTGCTGTCAGTACACACGCACACATGCGCATGCATACACACACACAACACACATGCGCATGCATACACACACAAAACACACATGCACACACGCGCATGCATACACACACACACACATGCGCACATGCGCACATACGCATCGCCGCAACCCCCAGCCCATCCCCATGCACTCAGACACCACTTCGCCCTTCAATCAACACTCAATTTCTGCGCGTTCTCTCCAGTGTAATACACACCCTCTTAACACGGATGCCCGGCCAGCCGCTAATGGCACCGTTACCAAATGTAGGCACTGATTTGTGCGCGGCACCGGACCCACTGAGAATTCCCCGTGCAGGCGCTCCTCACACGACCCCGACAGCGCCGCTGCCGCGCCGTTGATCACATGACCCGCGTGACCGTGGGTCATGTGATCAAACGCCAGTAACGGCCCCTGCAACACTTCTCTGACCAAAGTCTAGAATTCCCGTGGAGTAATCCAGTTTGAAACCGTGCAACCCGATACCCCTCGCGTTTTAACACTTACTGCATCAGAATGGACGGGGTAATGTTTGTTAACGCTCCCACTCCCTCGCTCGTCACCGATTGGTTCCCTCCGCCTGTCCGTCAACCCCGCCGCCGCGCAGATGAAGAAGGTCCGCTCGCTGCTGGTGGCCGGGGCGACGGACTACGACTGCTTCTACCAGCACCTGCGTCTGCTGGACGGGGCCTTCAAGCTGTCCGCCAAAGACCTACGCTCCCAGGTGGTCCGTGAGGCCTGCATCACCGTGGCGTGAGTAACCCCCCCCCCCCCCCCCACCCCCACCACCACAGATGGATACGGGTTCCAGTGAAACGAATGCAGTAGGGAACGTTTGCACGCGCTGTACGTTGAAATGTAGCAATGGTTTTGAAGATATTGGCTGTAATTGGCACAACCATTGTTGGCGCCAACGGATTTTGTTCTCAGCTGCCTGCCATGTTGTGACTGATGTTTTTGTGTGTGTGTGTGTGTGTGTGTGTGTGTGTGTGTGTGTGTGTGTGTGTGTGTGTGTGTGTGTGTGTGTGTGTGTGTGTGTGTGTGTGTGTGTGTGTGTGTGTGTGTGCGTGTGCAGCCACTTGTCGATGGTGCTGGGGAACAAGTTTGACCACGGCGCGGAGGCCATCGTGCCCATCCTCTTCAACCTCATCCCCAACTGTGCCAAAGTCATGGCCACCTCCGGGGTGTCCGCCATCCGCTTCATCATCCGCGTGAGTCTCTCTCGCTCGCTCGCTCTCTCTCTCTCTCTCTCTCTCTCTCTGTCTCTCTCATTCATTCATAAACACACACACACACACTGCACCAAATGTATGTCTTGACCTCACTTGCGGGAGTCCCTCTAAAGGTCCCATGGCAATTTCTAGCCGCAATTACAAGACTGAGACTCTGATTAAGACTTGTCGTATGATCCTGTGATTTCAGTGGAAGGTCTATAAACATATGATTACCAAATGTCTCAAGCCTCAAATGCATTTGACCATCGTGACCATTGACTCTGTCCAAAGAAATACGTTTGACCTCTTCTCTCTCTCCGTCTCTCTTTCTCTCTGACTCTCTCGCTCTCTCTCTCCCCCTCTCTATCTGCAGCACACTCACGTTCCCAGACTGATCCCCCTCATCACTAGTAACTGCACGTGCAAGTCTGTGGCAGTCAGAAGGTAAGAACCTCAAAGAGGATGATGAGGCTGATGGTGATGGTGACGACGATGATGGTGATGATGAAATGTCTGACGTGGGCTCCATGCGCTGTCTGTGTGTTTTACAGACGCTGCTTTGACTTCCTGGACCTGCTGCTACAGGAGTGGCAGACCCACTCTCTGGAGAGGTGAGTCTCCACTTCCTGGTCAAGATTCAGTCTCATCTATACTACGTTCCAATACTCAATGTTCACTGACTTACACTTTGATATTTTAATAACCTGGTTACATTTTTGCGCACCATTTCCATTCCATAATTGCAGAAGATGGTTTTCTTTTAGTATTTCCAGGGTTGTAAATGTGCAGTTTCTCACGCATGATCCTCGTTTCCTTTTGATCCCGTGCAGACACACGGCGGTCCTCGTGGAGAGCATCAAGAAGGGAATGAGAGACGCCGACTCTGAGGCTCGAGTCGAGGCTCGCAAGTAAGACGCACACTCATCAGCCCGCTGTCTCCCCCACACCGGCTCCGCACGCAGTCGGGACGACATGAAAACCACAGCATCAGCAATATGTGAAACTCCAGACACATGTCTCACTCGCTCTCTCTCTCTGTTCCCTGTTAACCATCTCACGTTCCCCTCCTCATCCTTTCAACTTCTTCTCTCTCACCCCCTCCTTCCTCTCGGTTTCTCTCCTTCCCACTCTGCCCCACACTCCCCCTCTTTCCATCTCGCTCCTTCCCCCTCCTCTATCTCCTTCCCCCTCTCTCTGTCTCTCCCCCTCCCTCTCCTCTCTTTCCATCTTGCTCCTCTCCCCCTCCCCCTCCTCCTCCCTCCCTCCTCCTCTCCCCAGGGCCTACTGGGGCCTGAGGAACCACTTCCCGTCTGAGACCGACGCCCTCTACAACTCCCTGGAGCCGTCCTACCAGCGCACGCTGCAGTCCTGCCTGCGTAGCTCCGGCAGCGTGGCCTCGCTGCCCCAGAGCGACCGCTCCTCCTCGTCCTCCCAGGAGAGCCTCAAGTAACGGCGCCCGCTCACCTGCGCGCCGGCGTCGGCATGACGACGCCGCCGCAGCCTCACCATCATGTCTGAGAGACGTCGGCGACCGTTGTCACGAAGCGTCAGAAATAAACTCACCGTTGGTGTAAATAGGACTAGCGTCCGTAGTCACCAAAACGTCTGCATTATTTCGCCACGACATCAGCCACGACCTCACAGAAATGTTTTCAGTGTGTCACCAAACCACAAATTGTGTGAAGGCGTCCTACAATAACGTAAATATTATAATATGGTGTAAATGTTATACCATGGTGGTGATGGCTAACCCATAGCTTCAACAGCCTTAACCCCAACAAGACATCAACCCCCCCTCTTCTCCCTCACCTCACTTTGACCTTACTCTCCCCCAAAAACACATCATCATGACATCACACTGTTTGATTTTGAGGTTAGTCATGTGTTTGGGTTTGAGCTTTCCCCACTCTCTCTGTTTCAAAACACTTTCCACGTCCAACATGGTCCATATCAAGTCAGGAAGAGCCTATAGGGCTTGTTTTATTACAACAGTTAAAAGGCTATGAATTCCCACAATCTGTCTACAACCAGATGGATAAAGTGACAGGCACTTCCTGTGTGCTGAAAGCCGGCACACTGAATAGTTGCGTGCTTGTCTGACAATTTATGTCGGAGAAGTATGCAACTATTCACTTAAGAGATTCTGAAGGATTGCCACTACCCCCGTGGGACCTTTTTTTTTCTTAAAACAAAAGTAAAAATCCACAAGCAAATACAGTTGGGAAATGGCCGCTTTTGGCAGGCTCTCTGGTGTATATTTGTCCCGTAAACAGCAGGCTGGCTCCCTGGTGTGTGTGTGTGTCATATTGACAGTGTGTAATGCATCACCGCTTTGTTGTGGAGTCTGAGCATCAGGAACTCAACCGCTGTCTCTGTACTGACCTACTTCTGTCTCCTCTCAGTCGCCCTCTAACCTCCAAATGGTCAGCCGCCCCGGGGAGAGGTGAGTCACATAGACACACATAGACACAGACACACACACACAGACACACACACACACACACACAGACACACACACAGACACAGACACACACACACACACACACACAGACACACACACAGACACAGACACACACACACACAGACACACAGACAGACAGACACACACACACGCATACAATCAGACACCGTGCTTATTCATAATCACACGTCTCTCTCTGAAACCAAGCACACACATGACATACGTACACAAGCTAATATGCACACGCACACACACACACACAAACGTGCGTGCGCACACCCCCCAGTCTTCCACACAGACCTCCATCCCCACCCCCTCCTCCCCCCCTTGCACACTCATTCACATCTGCCCGTGTCTAGTCTTGTACGGTGAAGTCCACATATTGTTATGATTTGATATTCATTTCTCCATCCGCGTTGTTGTACACACATAGTCATTATGCGTGGCCCCGTACATATGGATGTAGGTATACTCGTGTTTTTGTACGTGTCTGTGCGTAGTGCTCGCATGCCTTTGTGATGTGTATATCCCCCCCCCCCCCATCCTCCCCACCCGCCCACCCACCCCCTCCTCCACTCCCCTCCCTCCCTCCCTCCCTCCCTCCCATCAGTCCCCGTGGGGTCAAAGGTTGGCCTGTCGCCGGCCTCCCTGCAGCGTTCCCGTAGCGACGTGGACGTGAACGCGGCCGCGGTCGCTAAGCACCGGAGCGTGGGCCAGGCCCGTGCGGCGGGCAGACTGCCCCCCGGCTCCTATTCATCACTGGGTAAGGGAACCCTGTCGCCCGACCCCAGGGCGGCCAATCAGGCGGCGCGTGGCGTGGGAGCACGCTTTTGTCTCCGACCTGTCAAAGGGGGGGGGGGGTTGGTTGGCTGTCAACAGTAGGGGGAGGGGCTCTGTTCTGGATCATTAGGAAGGTGCTCCTCTGATGTGGCCCTAGAAGGCAGAGTGGTCTTGGTGGGGGGGTTGGTGGGTTGGTGGGTGGTGGGTGGGAGGTGGGTGGTGGGTGGGGGGTCCACTTGAGGCTGGTGTGTGCTCAGGAGTCTGGTAATGGACCCAACACGGCGGCGCTGCAGTCCTCACTTGATGGGTCTCGGCGTCCTTCACATGGAGCTTGGATTAGCCCTCCCCTCCCCTCCCCTCCCCTCCCTGCCTCTCTCTCTCGTCTCCTCTCCTCCCCTCTCTGCTCTCGCTATTCCCTCCCTCCCCCCCCCCTTTGTTCCTTCTCCTCTCTCCTCTTCTGCTTCTCCCTCTCTCCTGCTCCCTTCTCCTCTTTCGCTGTACCCTCACCTCTCTCTTCCCCTTCACCCTCTCCCTCTCCTCCTCCCATCTCCCCTCCCTCTCCTCCCCCCTCCTCTCCTCTTTCAAGGTTTCCGCTCAGTGCGCCCCCCCCCCCCCCCCCCTGTTCGTCTCCCCCTCCTCTCCTCTTTCCTCCTGTCAACCAAAGCCCTCCCTTCCTCCCCTGCTCTCCCTGTTCTCCCTCCTACATTTTCCTGTTTCTCCCCCCCCTCCCTCTCTGTCTCCCCACTGTCGACGTTCGGTGCCTGTTAGTGTTTCACTCCCATGCTATTTGTTGTTGTTGTCGTTGTTGTGTTGGATGTTTTCTGTGTGCATGTGTGTTTTATGCAGTGTGTGTGTGTCTGTGTGGGTGTGGGTGTGTGTGTCTGGTGGGTGTGTGTGTGGGTGTGGGTGTGGTCACTGCACCTGCATGCTCCACCCCATGACACCAACAAGGTTGCGTAACTAACACACACACACTGTGCTCTTCTCCTCTCCCCTGTTCCCTTCCTCTGTATCCTTCCTGCCTGTGTTCTGGTCTCCTCCTTCCCTCTTTGCCTTTTGTCTTTCCTTCCTCCGGACGTCCCCTTTGTTCCTTTCCACGTTTCCTTTCCCTCGGTTTTCTCTTTTACTTTTTGGTTTTCTTTCCCGGCACTGTTTTTTTTTTTTGTTCCATTGTTATTTCTCTCTCTCTCTCTCTCTCTCTTCTCTCTCACTCTGTCTCACTCTCTGACTCTCTCTCCTCTCTCTCTCTCTCTCTCTCTCTCTCTCTGACTCTCTCTCTCTCGCTCTCGCTCTCAGCTCTCTCTCTTTCTCTTGCTCTGTCTCTGTCTCTCTATTATTATCTCGCTCGCTCTCTCTCTCTCTCTCTCTCTCGCCATTCCCTATCTGTCCCTCTCTCTCTCTCTCTCTCTCTTGCCATTCTCGTTCCCTCTCTCTCTGCCACTTAAGATGATTCCTCTGATAAACCGGATGGTAAGATCATCTCACTCTTTCAGACCCCCACCCTCTCAGTCACCCACAACGCTTTGCCTTTTTCTTTTGTAGTTTACCCCCCACCCTCTCTCTCCTTTTTTTACCCCTCCACCCCTCCACTCCATGTTAACCAGCCATTTTAATCTAGTGCAACAGCTCCCCCCTAGTGTTCGTCTGTCATCCGTCACCCCCCCCCTCCCCCCCCTATGTATTTTATAGTTCAGCCTAACCTGTCGCATCCACGTGTTGACATTCACTAAACACATCGACTGTTGTCCAACATTCACGGTTTGCCTCGAGGGTTTGTGTTGGACTCGCTCAGGCTAAAGCCAATGATTGTCCCGGTCGCCCTGTCTGGAGCCTCAGCACAGAGCCGTGAGAGGCATGGGTGTTTTTCTTAGTGAAAGGTCAGGGCTGTGTGCTGTACGTGAATAGGAACTTTGAGACTCACACAACCTTTTGTTTTTTTTTGTACGTGCCTGTAGGGACCAGATCAGACAATGGTAAGGTGGTACATAGGGGTGTGGGTGTGTGTGTGTGCGTGTGTGTGCGTGACAGGGATGAGCGCATGTGTGTGTGCATAGTCTTGATGCTACCACTAGCCGCATCAGCTTGCGTAGCCCTTATTGCTCCTGTGCTTCCTCATTGGCTCTAGATCTAATCTGAGGGGGTAGTGTATCAGCCCGGAGGCAAAACGATCTACATTACTGACTGATCACCGTACAAAAGGCCGGGGTCGGTTTGCTATGGTTTCTTGAGAGATAGCGCTAGCCGGCTGCAAAATGGCCGACTGTCATTCGGGTCCCTCTCCTAGGAGCACGAGCAGGTTATCATCATGCCCGTCGTCCTAAGGTCGCTCCTAACTAGGCGTTGCTGAGGGGCGACCGAGTACAATAAGTGAATGAGTTGACCTTTGGGGTACTTCTGAGAAACCATATCACCGGCCCCGGTCTTCAAAGTTAGCTCTAGCAGCATTTGTGCTAGTGGGTTTTTAGTGGTGGCTTGGCTGCAGACCTAGATTTATATGTAGATACTGTTATATAGCCAATCAAAGCTGATCACTTTTCAGCTATATATGAATATATAGCTATAAATTATCAATTTTCAGCTATATATATATATATATATATATATATATATATTATATATACATGATATATTATAATATTATTACATGTGTATATATGTTTATACATGTGTTTGTCTACATATATATTATAAAATCTTATTTAATCTTTTTTTTTTATTCATGATGTATCATGAAGTCAATATGATTATTATTCTTTGACTGAGATCACTGAAAGTGAAGGGCGTGCAGGCTAACTGTTACCTTACCTAAACGTCTGTGTGTGTGTGTGTGTGTGTGTGTGTGTGTGTGTGTGTGTGTGTGTGTGTGTGTGTGTGTGTGTGTGTGTGTGTGTGTGTGTGTGTGTGTGTGTGTGTGTGTGTGTGTGTGTGTGTGTGTGTGTGTGAGACTGTGTGTGTGCGTGCGTGTGTGCGTGCGTGGGCTCCTGCAGGACGCTTGAGGACCAAGCAGCCTCTGTCCACCCCCAGCGCCAGCATCAGCAGCCAGGTGGACTCCAGGGGCCGCAGCCGCACCAAGATGGTGTCCCAGTCCCAACGTATGTACACACACGCACACACACACACACACGCGCACACGCATGCATGCACACGCACACACACACACACACACACGCACACGCATGTATGCACACGCACACACACACACACACACACATACACACACACACACACACACACATACATACACACACGCACACACACCGAGTCCCACATTAACACACACACACACACACACACACACCGAGTCCCACATTAACACACACACACACACACACCGAGTCCCACATTAACACACACACACACACACACACACTGAGTCCCACATTAACACACACACACACACACACACACCGAGTCCCACATTAACACACACACACACACACACACCGAGTCCCACATTAACACACACACACACACACACACACACCGAGTCCCACATTAACACACACACACACACTGAGTCCCACATTAACACACACACACACACCGAGTCCCACATTAACACACACACACACACACACTGAGTCCCACATTAACACGCACACAC
>JAXIVH010000030.1:1414015-1430437 GCA_036785325.1 Urophycis tenuis | reverse complement strand
CACACATACACGCGTCTCATACACAAAACACACAAACCACAAACACGTTCATTTAATAATTAACACTTTAACACACTTTGCGCTCGCATACACAAAAATACACTCGAAAAAAAACAACAGTCACACTGCCAGACGCACGCGCGCGCGCACACACACACACACACACACACACACCACACACACACACACACACACACACACACACACACACACACACACACACACACACACACACACACACACGCTCAAATACGCATTTCCTTTACGAGACACAAACCACAAACTCTCTTACACATATACCACCTGACACACACATACGCACACAAATAAGAAATGCTGCATCATTAGCATACCCTGACATTGAATAAATATCTGGGTATGAGATCTGTCTCGTGTTGAGAAATCACCTGGGCGGGAAATAGGATTGGATGAGATCAGGACCTCTGCGAAGGATAATTTGTAATGCCGTCTAAATGGATATGGACCCAGGCTCAGCAGGTCAACGCAACCTGGATGGTTGAACGGAAACGATTCCTTCACCGATTGGCCCAACAACTGTGGCCCCCCGCAAAACGACTTGATGTAATTCTGCTCTGCGCTGGGGTATCATTAGTGCCCCCTTGTGTCCTAATATAGAAATAGCAATACAGACGCGCGCGCGCACACACACACACACACAAATTTATGGAGCCCGGGGAGAGATGAGTTGTTTAAATTGAAAAGACAGGAATTATGCAGCAGATTAGTTTAATCATTAGAACTCAGGAGGAAAGTAACAACAGTAAGCATGGGGTGTAGGGACACAGAATGTTTGCTAACCACGCACGGAGTCATATATTTATATATATATTATATATATATATTTATATATATGTATATCATAGGACAATTTCTCCCACTTCTTCTACAGCCACATACAGCCTTCGTTGTAAAACTGTAATCACACCAACATTCCTGGGATATTTGAGAAGAGACAGAGATGCATCATCTACATAAGAAAACCTGCAGGCCGCTGGATTCATTTCTTCTTCTATGGTTTTATACATCGCCCGCGTATCAGTATTATAAAAATAGGACTATAGTCGACCGAGCGGACGTTTCCCAGGTGGTTGGGGGAGCCCCCCACCCGCCGCCCCCACCCGCCGCCTCCACCCGCCGCCTCCCACCCCCCTCAGCGCTGCGCATCGCCGAAGCAGGTGACTCCGCCACAAGCAAGCCCGCCACCACCTGTCCAGGAAGCTATAAGAGCGCTATCCCACAATCCTTTGCAGCGTGTCCTATATGCTGCGCAGCAGTCCAGACCCCAGACACTAGAGAGAGAGAGAGAGAGAGAGAGAGAGGAGAGAAGAGAGAGAGAGATGGTTTGCCCAGCAGGGTAACGAGGCTTGAATTTAAACTCAACGATCAAAAGGAAAAAAAAAAAAAAATCATACCAACAATTGATTAACAAAAAGAATCAACGAAACAATTAACCAAAAGAAATAATAATAACAATAAAACCATGGAAAAAAAAAAACAGAAAATAAAACCAACTACATCTCACAGGGGCAGAGGGAGAGAGTTAGTGCATGGGGCGAGCGAGGGGAAGAGGGGGGGGGGTGAACAATGTGGTGCAGGAAGAAGTGCAAAACGAACACAACAGGAATATATAAAAACCAAGGCCATGAAAGTGAGAGGTGGAGTTCAGAGTGGCTCTCTGAGCATCCCTTCAAACTGCTGGCCGGCCGATCCGCAATCACCCACACCAGCTGGAGGAGTGGTGAGGGCTGAGAGAGATGAGAGGGGAGGTTTATAGTGGGGCAGGGGGGAGGAGGGAGGGGGGGGGAGTGCTGTTATTGCTGGGGTTATTAAGTCTCCAGTAAGAGTAGAGCAGAAACGCGGGGAGATAAGGAATTGGAGTCGGGTTAGAGCGAAGGGTGAGTGGTAGAGGGTGAGGAAGAGTGAGGCGAGGGGGGGGGGGGGGGTGTAGTTATTGCTGTGGGTAGTAGGGCTGGGGAGGCTGCTGGGGGTATCCGGGGTTAGGGCTGTCCGGCTTGCGGGGCGGGCTGGTAGCCCGGCTGTCCGGGCTGGGCCTGGTAGGGCATGTAGGGCATGGTGTAGTTCATGGGGTAGGGGTTGTAGTTCATTTGCATCGGGTAGTGGTACCTGCACACACACACACACACACACACACACACACACACAACACAGACCACATCAGCACTGCCGGGCCACTGAAAGGAACATCTCAGCATAGCATTAGCATATCATTAGCATTAGCAATAGCATATCATTAGCATTAGCAATAGCATATCATTAGCATTAGCATTAGCATATATTAGCATTAGCAATAGCATTACATTAGCATTAGCATTAGCAATAGCAATAAGCATATCATTAGAATTAGCAATAGCATATCATTAGCATTAGCATTAGCATAAACGTCCCACCCCACCGACTCACCCGGGGAAACCCTGGTAAGTGGGGTTAGGGGGGCCCCTGGGCCTGGCCGGAGCGGGGCCATGGGCGGGGGGTTGCCCGCCACCGGTGGGGTGGCCACGCCGCCGGGGTTGGGGGGCGGCCCCTGGGCGGTGAAGCTGGGCGGAGGGGGGGTCTGGCCGGCGGCTGGGTCTTGGCCGGGGCCCCTGCTGGGGCTGCTGCTGCTGCGCCTGCTGCAAGGAGGGGGCGACGACAACACGGTTATGAACGTACCGGGCCGCTACCAAACGCACCTGCACAGTGTTTACCCCCCCCCCACTCCCCCCCAATGACTCAAAGCACAGTGGGCCTGATGCGTGTTCAACAGGAACGCCATTACAGTACGCTAGACCGGCGTGGTGACCGTAATCCAGCCGTGTGAGGTCATCAGGTATGTTGTATGTAACAACAAACACAAATAAGTAAATAGTACGACACGTACTTCATATGCGAGCACATAATGCAAGCCCAATATTTGAATATCATCTGCAAAAACGAATACGCTGTCGTTGTGTGTGTGTGTGTGTGTGTGTGTGTGTGTGTGTGTGTGTGTGTGTGTGTGTGTGTGTGTGTGTGTGTGTGCTGCGTGCGGTTTGCCCTTTGAGAGACAACCCCTCAAGACGACGCCCCCACCTGGCCACTCACAAAGACGGTCCTGGGGCGCGGGGGGTGGGGCCGGGCCCGGCCGCGGGGCCCGGCGGGGTGGCGCTGGGGGCCAGGTTGCTCTGGTAGGCGGCGGGGGACGTTGAAGGAGGGGGCGCTGGGCTCCCGCGCGATGCTCTGCTGCAGCTCCCTGAGCGCCGCGGGGGGGTTTAGCCATGGGACACACACACACCTTAGCGTTAGCATTAGCCCGTAGTGTTTAGCATTAGCCCGTAGTGTTAGCATTAGCCTGAATATTTAGCATTAGCCCGTAGTGTTTAGCATTAGCCCGTAGTGTTAGCATTAGCCTCAATATTTAGCATTAGCCCGTAGTGGTTAGCATTAGCCCGTAGTGTTAGCATTAGCCCGTAGTGTTTGCATTAGCCCGTAGTGTTTAGCATTAGCCCGTAGTTTTAGCATTAGCCTGTAGTGTTAGCATTTGTCAGCCGACCGTTTTTATCGTCATGTTCAATATGAATACATCATATTTGTAGATATTATAGTCGTATATACACAGATTATTTTTATTGATTAAATTACGCAATGTAGACCATGAACCCCTGAATGGATAATGACTAAAAGCGCTTGAGAAATGTGATCATTATAGTGCTTTTAAACCCAGAGAACCGCAGTCTTGTTGTTGTTGTTGTTGTTTACAGGCCAGTCTTGCCCTCTCCCAATGGGAATACAAATGTGATTAAAAACATGTAACATGTGAGTCAAGTGTCACACATGTTACACCATACAGGTAACAGAACCCCCTCACACCAGCCGGCTGTGGCAGTGCTCAGTGTGGCAGCCCCCCCCCCCCGCTGTCTGGAACTCTATCCTGATCCACAACCCCGCTTCCACCTGCACCCTCAAAAGGCACCTTAAAACATACCTATTTCACAAGGCCTACGGTCTTAACTAGCTCTGTCACCCCACTGTGTCACCTGTGTTTGTTTTGTTTTTTGTTCTCGTTTGTCCCCTTCTTATGTTAAGTGTCCTTGGGGTCCCGTTAAAAGGCCGCTATATAAATGGTCAGTTATCAATATTAAAAATATAACAAAACCATATCTATAATTTTTCTAACAAACAATAAGCCCATGGCTCCTGGTTCAAACAGACACAGAAATTCCCGCATCTCTACGGTAATGGGTGGACGGTCTACCTCCTGACAGTACGGTAAACCCGACGTGGGTTCCGGTGGGTCATACTTGAGCAGCTCGTCGCGCTCCGTCTTGCGGGCGAACACGATGTCGCTGCACTTGTTCTGGAACTTGAGCAGGATCTCAGTCAGGCTGTTGTAGAACTACAGCCACAGGGGGGAGGGAGAGAGAGAGAGAGAGAGAGAGAGAGGAGAGAGAGAGAGAAGAGAGAGAGAGAGAGAGAGAGAGAGAGAGAGAGAGAGAGAGAGATGAGAGGAGAGAGAGAGAGAGAGAGAGAGAGAGAGAGAGGAGAGAGAGAGAGAGAGAGAGAGAGAGAGAGAGAGAGAGAGAGAGAGAGAGAGAGAGAGAGAGAGAGAGAGAGAGAGAGAGAGAGAGAGAGAGAGAAGAGAGAGAGAGAGACAGGACAGAGAGAAAGAGAGAGAGGAGAGAGAGACAACACATATTGAACCATTGACCCATCGACTCGTCTGCATCATTGCACATTCAACACCGTCAGGGCTTCGGCTAACAAGTTAGCTGACCGAATGTAAGCCAACTAGCATTTTTTTTTCATGTAAATATTGTATTGACATTTTTGATGACGATGTTGTATTGAATTTTATTCTATTCTACTGTATTTATTATTGATACTTTTTTGTATAAATAGTGTGTTGTTTTGATGTGAGCTGCTGTAATGCCTTAATTCAATTTCCCCTCGGGGATGAATGAAGTGCCTGTCTCCGTCCATTTTGGGTGGATGGGTGGGTGGATGGAGGGATGGGTGGATGGGTGGGTGGGTGGAGGGTGGAGCGGGGGAGCGCTGGGTGGAGCGGTGGGTGGAATGGGTGGGTGGTGAGTGGGTGGATGGGTGTGTGGGTGGGGTGGTGAAGTGGGTGGATGGGTGGAGGGTGAGTGGGTGGGTGGATGGGTGGAGGGATGGGTGGAGGGTGGAAGGGGGGGGGTGGAGGGTGGAGAGTAGGTGGGTGGGTGGATGGGTGGAGGGGTGAGTGGGTGGGTGGGTGGAGGGATGGGTGGAGGGTGGAGGGGTAGCTGGAGGGTGGAGAGTAGGTGGGTGGGTGGGTGGGTGGAGGGTGAGTGGGTGGGGGGATGGGTGGGGCGCCGGGGTACCTTGGTGCCTTCGCTCAGATTGTTGCTGATCTCCAAGTAGCTGTCGTGGGCGGAGGCCAGCTTCTTCAGCACCTCCTCCCGGTTGCTGGCCTCCGAGTTGTTCTGCTTCAGGCTGCTGAACTCCTGGTGAGCCGTCTGGAGGAGAAACACAAAGGAGGTGAGGAGCCGTCCTCACAGCCCAACGCTTCGCCTTCCTATGTGGTAAGTGTATGTGTGACGAAGAATGGCCTTCAAAAAGTAAATAACTCCGTAAGCCAACTGTTCTCATAAGAATGGGGTCTGTCTGTCTTGCGTCTGTACGTGCATTGCATCGCAATGTAAGATGACTCCCCAATATCGAAGATAACTCTAATCTCAGGTTACGGTCCCTTAATCCAACTGGTCTCCAACTGGTCTCCACCTGGTCTCTCCTGGTCTCCACCTAGTCTCTTACTGGTCTCCACCTAGTCTCTACTGGTCTCCACCTGGTCTCTACTGGTCTCTCCTGGTCTCCACCTGATCTCTACTGGTCTCCACCTGGTCTCTCCTGATCTCTACTGGTCTCCACTGGTCTCCACTGGTCTCAACTTGGTCTCTACTGGTCTCCACCTGGTCTCTACTGGTCTCCACTTGGTCTCTACTGGTCTCTACCTGGTCTCCACCTGGTCTCTTACTGGTCCTCCACCTGGTCTCTACTGATCTTTACTGGTCTCTACTGGTCTCCACCTGCGCTCTACTGGTCTCCACCTGGTCTCTACTGGTCTCCAACTGGTCTCTACTGGTCTCCACCTGGTCTCTACTGGTCTCCAACTGGTCTTTCTTGGTCTCTACTGGTCTCCACCTGGTCTCTACTGGTCTCTCCTGGTCTCCACCTGGTCTCCACCTGGTCTCTTATCAGCGCGCCACGTCTGTGGTCCGTACCTGCACTTGCCCCAGCAGCTCCTCCTGCGTGCGCAGGGTGGCCTGGACCTTCTGGTTGTACTGGCCGTACTGCTGGTCCAGCTGGGCCACGGACAGCGCCTCCTCGTTGATGCCGCCCTCCTGGCTCAGCGCCGTCAGGAAGCACGTGGTCATGTCGAAGGTGGCCGCCTTGATCTCCCCCCTCCAGGCCATCCCTCTCCTTCTTCACCTCGTCCAGCTGGCTGAGCAGGGAGCGCAGCACGTTCACCACCTGCAGGGGGCGCACACACGCGTGTGTTACTCACCCTGGTGGGGAACATGTGTAATACAATACAGGTCCAATACACTTGGACCAGAGGTACAAGTGTATTGTTAGTGTGGTATGGGGTAGGAGAGCCCAGAGGTACAAGTGTATTGTTAGTGTGGGATGGGGGTAGGAGAGCTCAGAGGTACGAGTGTATTGTTAGTGTGGGATGGGGTAGGAGAGCCCAGAGGTACAAGTGTATTGTTAGTGTGGTATGGGGTAGGAGAGCTCAGAGGTACAAGTGTATTGTTAGTGTGGGATGGGGTAGGAGAGCCCAGAGGTACAAGACCATAAAGGCACCGGGGTTTGAAGGACCTTGGACAGTGTACCTGGGCCACCGGGCCGGAACAGAAACATTTATGGAAGTTCACAGACCATGGAGCGATCCAGGTGTATAGACAGGTAGAGGGATAGACAGGTAGAGGGACAGACAGGTAGAGGGATAGACAGGTAGATGGACAGACAGGTAGAGGGACAGACAGGTAGAGGGATAGACAGGTAGAGGGACAGACAGGTAGAGGGACAGACAGGTAGAGGGACAGACAGCTAGAGGGTCAGACAGGTAGAGGGACAGACAGGTAGAGAGACAGGTAGAGGGACAGACAGGTAGAGGGATAGACAGGCAGAGGGATAGACAGGTAGAGGGACAGACAGGTAGAGGGTCAGACAGGTAGAGGGACAGACAGGTAGAGGGTCAGACAGGTAGAGGGATAGACAGGTAGAGGGACAGACAGGTAGAGGGACAGACAGGTAGAGGGACAGACAGGTAGAGGCACAAACAGGTACACAGACCCACAGGTGGACAGACAGACAGGTCAGGTGGAAACGACAGACAGGTGGACGGACACACAGGTAGACAGACATGTAGACAGACAGACAAGTAAACAGGCAGACAGGCAGACAGACCTCGCTGCCCTGCAGTGTCTTGGCGGGGTTGGCCGAGGGGATGGCGGCGTTGAGCTCGCCCTCCGGCTTGCAGAGCAGGGCGATCATGTCACAGTGGGTGTTGAAGCGCTCCCTCACCACCTGGTCGGCCTGCGTGGCCACGTCCAGCTTCTGGCGGAAGTTCACGCCCTCTGGAGGGGGCGGGGCCAGAGAGGCGGGGGGGGGGGGGGGGGGAGGAGACAGAGAGCAGAATGAGGTGGCGACGAAGAGGACGAGAGGCCAAGGGAAGGGAAGATGCTAAAAAAATTAAAAAATGTGTCTGCATTGACTGTGGAATTCAGCATGTAATTTCAGCATTTTCTGTGCGTGCGTGCGTGCGTGCGTGCGTGCGTGCGTGCGTGCGTGCGTGCGCGTGTGTGTGTGCGCGTGTGTGTGTGTGTGTGTGTGCGTGTGTGTGTTTGTGTGTTTGTGTGTGTGTGTTCGTGTGTGCGTGTGTGTGTGTGTGTGTGTGTGCGTGTGTGTGTGTTTGTGTGTGCGTGTGTGTGCGTGCGTGCGTGTGTGTGTGCGTGTGTGCGTGTGTGCGTGTGTGCGTGTGTGCGTGCGTGCGTGCGTGCGTGCGTGCGTGCGTGTGTGCGTGTGTGTGTGTACCTGCACGCAGGGACTTGTAGAGGTCTCCAGAGGGAGTTCTGTTCCAGCGTTGGTTGAACTTTGACCTCAGCTCGTTGTCTGTTGTCTCCTCATCATCCAGCATCTTGAGGGACTGTTTCACGCACACAGACACACAGACACACGGACACAGACACAGACACACAGACACACAGACGCACACACGGACACGGACACACACGTGTGGTGATTTGAGTGTGTCTGGACTGACACCAGGGTGTAACACAGTGAGCCGCAGTGCAGACGCGGTGCCACTGCAGCAGTTTCCCGGCCGTCACCTCGTCCAGGATCTCTCTGTTGCGGGTCATGAGCTCCGGCAGGTCTCGGATCAGCTGCTCGATGGTCTGCAGGCCCCCCTTGCTCACGATGGACCTGGACTTCTCCGCGATGGACTGCGGGATGGTGTCCCCCGACAGGTCCTCCAGGGCGGCTGGCAGGTTGAGGGAGGCCAACACGCTGAGGAACC
Organism: Urophycis tenuis; assembly: GCA_036785325.1. NCBI lineage: Eukaryota > Metazoa > Chordata > Actinopteri > Gadiformes > Phycidae > Urophycis > Urophycis tenuis. The sequence goes on along the minus strand of JAXIVH010000030.1, from coordinate 1,421,880 downwards.
AGGACCGGGAGAACCATGAGAACCAGGACCGGGTGGAACCATGAGAACCAGGACCGGGAGAACAATGAGAACCAGGACCGGGTGAACCATGAGAACCAGGAGGAACAATGAGAACCAGGACCGGGTGGAACCATGAGAACCATGAGAACCAGGAGGAACCATGAGAACCAGGACCGGGTGGAACCATGGGAACCAGGACCGGGTGGAACCATGAGAACCAGGACCGGGTGGAACCATGAGAACCAGGATCCGGTGGAACCATGAGAACCAGGACCGGGTGGAACCACGAGAACCAGGACCGGGTGGAACCATTAGAACCAGGATCGGGTGGAACCATGAGAACCAGGACCGGGAGGAACCATGAGAACCAGGATCGGGTGGAACCATGAGAACCAGGACCGGGTGGAACCATGAGAACCAGGACCGGGAGAACCATGAGGAACCAGGACCGGGGTGGAACCATGAGAACCAGGACCGGGTGGAACCATGAGAACCAGAACCGGGAGAACCATGAGAACCAGGACCGGGTGGAACCATGAGAACCAGGACCGGGTGAACCATGAGAACCAGTCAGCCCCTCAGCAGACGCTTTCACCCGAGGCCAATCACAGTGAATTTCGGATCATTAAGGAGCAGAGAGGCAGCCTGCTCTAGGTAGGCTGTAGGCTGCAGGCTGTAGGCTGCAGGCGACGGGTGAGCGGCCCATAGAGGGGCCAGATCCACTCTGAGGGATCCCCTCTGCTGCGTTTTGTGCATGTGAATGCTTTTGTACATTAATAGCCACCAGCAGGGGGCCGTTGTCTTGGATGCAGGTCAGTGAGGATCAGGTAGGGGTCAGGGGTCGCGCTCGAGGACATCAGCCGCTAGGCTGCGCAATTTGGGGATCGAACCCGAACCTTTTGGCTGGGGAGTCCCTCCCCTACCAGTACACAGGGAATATTACCTCTGTGTGTTGTCCATTGATAACGTGACCGGCAGCCATCTTTTGAGTGGCCCTCAGAGAAGTACACACACACACGCACGCATGCACACACACGAGCACACACACGCAGCGTACCCGTTGCAGAGGTTGGTGGCCTCCCTCATGGTGCCCACCAGTCTGTTGACGGTCTCGGCCTTCCTCAGGTTGTACGTGCTCATGGACTGCTGCACGGCCATGGGAACCATCTTCTCAAACAGGTCTGGGCAGCGCCGGGGGACAGAGGAGTTAGAAACGGACACTGCCAAAGCCGGTCTGAATACAGGCTCAATCGATGTCTGATCCGTTTACAGTGGGTGTACTTTTGAAAGAATTGTAATATAATATGATGGACTAGTACGTTACGTAGTTGAAATGGAATTTTACGAGGAATTTAAATATTTGTATCATATATCAGGGGAACAAGGGGTATGGTTACACCTCTACTTAACAGTGCTTTTTGTGAGTTTGTGTGTGTGTGTGTGTGTGTGTGTGTGTGTGTGTGTGTGTGTGTGTGTGTGTGTGTGTGTGTGTGTGTGTAAGAGGATGGATACGTGACCCGAGCCCGATGGGACCTGGCGGTACCTGACGGGCCGGGTTGGGTTCGGACCAATATTTAGAATTTATGCTCTGGTTCGGGTCGGGCTCGGTCACATCTGCGCAATTTAAAATATTTAATTGACCCGCGCGTTAACCCGCGCATGTTGCGCTCGTCTGTTTGTTGACATTTCCAAACGCCTTGCAGTGGCTTCATAAAGGCGGGGCTTTCATAAACACAGACGTAAATGTGTCATTAGTATGAAAAAAAAAAAGACTTTAACTGTGTCGGGTTTGGACATAAAAAGCTTGATGCCTGTCGGGCTTGGGTCGGTTACTGTTCTGTTGGACGCGGGCCGGGCTCGGACAGAACATTCCGTCCCGATCCCTCCCTCTCTCCCTCCCCCCACCTCCCTCTCCCCCTCCCTACCGGTGAACTTCTGGCTGAGGGGGGGTGTGATGGCGGTGGCCTTGGCGAGCGCGGCCTTGCCGATGTGAGCCAGGTCCTTGACCTCGGGCACGCGGTCGTGGTAGATGAAGTCGTTGTCCTTCTTGGCGTTGGCCAGCGCCCGGTTGATCTTGTCGCTCAGGTCCTTCACGCTGACGTACTCGTCGTAGCGCGACGCCACAGTCTTCACCAGCTCGGCGGCGTGCTGGTGGGCGCCATGGTTACGGGTTATTAACACTCAGAGGGACGCTTCCATGCATTCGGACTTCAAGTGCCCTCATAGACACTAATACATGTGTGTGTGTACACATATATATATATACATACATATACATATACTTATTATATATACTTTGTTTATATATATGCCTGTAACCAAATAGAAGTAGACATGTGAGCTGTGGTTTTTCTGGGTGAAAAAGCATGAGAACCGTAACTTTTGTCAAGCATTTTCAATGAGTCGTTTTATTTTGCGGGCCGGCAGTTGCTCAGTGGGTAGAGCGGGTGGACAGAGAGGGTCGTCCACTAACGTCGGCGGTTCGATCCCCCTCCTCCTCCTCCAACTGTACACATGCCGAACCCATAAAGGTACTGATTGTAAGTCGCTTTAGCAGACACAAAAGTGTCTGCTAAATGCCCCTTTATTTATTTTAAGCGTTTATGATCTACGAGGAGTAAAAATACTTTTATATACTTTTGTATATAAAAAGACTAAAATATGACTTCATATGAATATAAAAATGACTCGAAATGGTTTGAGAAATGTAGATGTCACAGGGCTTTCATCCAGAAATGTCACGGCTCCCCAGTTAAACATGGATTTCTCTACAGGCCACTCTTAGGCCTCTCAAAGATGGCGGCCACAGTGCCGTATCTCGGCAACGGGTCGACACAGTCCATGCGGCGTCCATTAGGGATGCACCGATACCACTTTTTTACAAACCGATACGATACCGATACTTTTATTTGTGTACTTGCCGATACCGAGTACCGAAACCGATACTTTCTAGATTTGATCTCGATGAAAGAAGTGCAATTCATTTGAAGGCAGATTTTATTTTCTCCTCTGAAGATTATGTCAAGCCTTTAGTAAGGCTATACCAAATGAACAGGCTATTCCAAGCCAAAACTAAACAGAGCTTTCTGGTTTTAACAAAAAAGCCTTCAAAGACAAAATGCCATCCCATTAGACAAAATGTAAATATAACCAGATAAAGCGAATAACAACCAAAATAATCACAAAAAGTGATCAGAACTATTGCTTAATAAGCACATTATCACGTTTCAGTTATCAAAAGTATCCTTCTTTCAAGTACACAAACCATGTGGCACTATTCCCATGTTTCTTCAGAAAGGATACACAAATCAACAAACTATGTTGTCAAATGACATCAAGGTGATCTTTCACTTTATCATACACCTTTGGCAACATCACATCGGTGATGTAGAGGCGACTGGGAATCTCATATATGGGCTCTAGCACTTTTAAAAGACGGCGAAATCCGACATTATCAACAACTGAAAGTGGCTGGTCATCGAGCGCCATGAAGTGAGTAAGTGCCCTGGTTATTTGAAATGCCTGTGAGTTGTCTTTGGACATTTTCTCTCGCTTTTGCAAGACGTCATAAGGTTGGCTGCTTCGGTCTTGCGCCGCTAGCATTAGTGAACTCTAAGCACTATGGTGCGTCTTAAGATTGCTTGAATTAAAGGAAGTACTTTCCTTTCCGCCTCTTATGGAAGATATTAACCAAGTTAAAACTAGTACAATCATTGGGTTTTCCATGTAAAGCATTAACTAACTGTGGAAGGAAACAGATGCCCACTCATAAATACCTCCCTGGGTTCAACTCACGGGTCACCCCCTGGTTCACCCCATGTTATCTTTAAGGTGCCTGCTTAGTGGTGGTCAGAACAGGCATGGGGAGGATGGGCACCGGCAATAAAGGAAGGAAGGACCATTTGTGTATGGTATAGGATGTTTAAGGTGATGACATCATGGTTGGAAAACAGGACAAAAAGGGGCACACGGGGGATGTGCGGCAGTCACTTTGCAAACCGACTCAGGCTTTGTGTTGCTTCGCTGCAAGCGATAATAAAGTCTTGATCATTCAAACTGCGGCCTCCCAGAACCCTCTTACTTTTGTTAAGATATGTGCTTTAGCCACCACACTCTCGACACCGTAGCATTACAGATCTTAGTCTGCCGGATGACGCTTTATCTTAAAATATGCCCAAATCGCCGACATGACTTAGCCATTGCACCCCCCACCCCCATATCCATACAATCCATTTAATCTGTTGTACCCGTTCTGTTATACTGCACTAGAGCACTACTGCACCACCTGTACACTTACTTGCTATTATTCGCACTATTCGCACTACCTGCACATTGTACATTGTTTACACTTTTTATTTACACGTTTATGCTACTGTTAGTAACCGTTTAATACCTCGATGATCACTACCTCCATCTGCACTGTTTATGTCACTTTATTAACTACGATAATTACCGTCACTTTAATAACCACTGCCACCTTTCATGTTTTTCAATTTTGCACCTTATTCTGCATTCCTGCATTTAAACCTGCACCTTTATCGCACATTTGCACTTCTGGTTAGAACGCCAACTGCATTTCGTTGTCCCTGTACTTGTACTCTGCACAATGACAATAAAGTTGAATCTAATCTCATCTAATCTACTGTTATGTCTTTTCGCAGCGAACTTTCACACACACAAGCCTTTGGCAGAATCTCCGAGTTTCTGCTCATCATCTCCCCCAAGTTAGTTAGGTAGGACAACTCATCTGTGCATGCGGCCGGTTTGATGTAGGCTACTGGCATAGTGGTATCGGTGCGTGGTATCGGCAATTAAAAAACGAATACGAGTATTTTAATGAAGTATCGGCCAGATACCCGATACTGGTATCGGTGCATCCCTAGCGTCCATGAATATACTGTATGGCTCTGGGTGTCATTGTAACACAAACACGGGTTGCGCTCAGCACACTACTTATGGGACCGATCCCTTCATGTACCAGAGAACAGCTCAGTAGACCTTTCTTCGCTGGTCTCCTACCAGTACGCTGGTCCATAAAGGCTCAATTCCACTGGATGCGGAGCGGCTGCAGATCCGCTCCGCTACGGCGGCGGAGCCGATGCGTATCAATTATAATCAACGTGTGAGCGTCCACCGACTCCGGGTCCGCTGCGTCGTGGGTCCGGAACGGCTCCGGCATCCGGCAGCCCTCGCAAACCATACGCAGAGCTTCTATTTTTGCCGGACGCCGGAGCACGGCGCATCACTTCAGCACAGAGCAGACTCGTTCGAGCCAGTTATATTGCGTGATTATGCATCAATTCGCGAGATCTCGTGCGCCCTCGGGACTCCGCTGTCACATGGCGGACCCGCAACGGTGCGGAGCACGGACGGAACCGGTGTGTGTTGACGGAGTCGGAGTACGCAGCCGTTCCGTAGCGGAGCGGATCTGCAGCCGATCCGCATCCAGTGGAATTTCTGCGTAAGAGTCAGTCAGTACGTTTACATGCAAGAAATTCGAATTTCTAATCGTATAAGACATCGTTCAGACTTTTTAAGTGCATGTAAACACCTTAATCCAACCTACTTCGGACATCTCAAAATCGGATAACAACACCTAGATAATTCGTTCATAGTCGGACTTTTAACGGCATGTATACTCAGCAATCGGATCTGAATCGGATTTTGCATTCTGCGCATGCGCAGTGCCATTCTGCGCGTGCGCAGCGCCACATAGCGTCCGGAGTCAGCCCATGCTCCGGCTGTTAATCCGATTCTCTGAACGGCATGTATACTCGGTCAAGTGATCCGGTCTTACGCATGTCATTATCTGATCCGATCAGAAATTCGAATTTCTTGCTGCATGTAAACGTACTGAATGTGATAAGACCCATCGAGTGTTTGTCCTTTGGTGACGCAGGTCAACTGTAGATACGCGTCACGGAGGAGGAGGAGGAGGAGGAGAACGAGTGCCAAAAACAACACAGAAATAAATGGCCGTCTGAACGCGGGCGCCTCGCCTTCACAAGCCCTTCACCAGTGCGTCTACGCGCTGCAGTGAAACCAATCGATCGGAGTTCTGTCCCCCCTGGCGACAGTGAAGAGGGCGGGACTGTGTATGAACCCTGCTCAGGGAAGGGAGACCCGAGTGGCTGCTGAGCATCACGGGGTTCAGACAGGGTTAAGGGGCGGCTTGTCTCACGGTGTCTGGACCCTCACGTGCACTGTGACACAGGAAGGACGCACGGCGACCGGACGGGGTTACGGCTCTCCCCCTTACCTGCAGACGGGCGATCTCCTCCCCAAAGTGCTTGTTCTGCTTGGCCAGGATGCTCTGGTGCAGCTCCGCGTTGGCCTGCATGATGCAGTGCTTGGCCGCCAGCACCGGCAACACTTCCTGGAAATAAAAATACTGACCAGGGAGAGGCAACCACAAAGCCGCGCACGCACACACACACACACACACACGCACGCACGCACGCAGACACGCACACACACACGCACGCACGCACACACACACGCACACACGCATTCACACACACACACACACATTCGTACACAACACACAAAGACACACGGACGCACACGTATGCACACACAAACACGAGCGAACGCAAACCAAAAGAAACGAGAGACGACACAAAGACAGCGGGGGGCGTACACACACACACAGCGGCGAGTTCACATCACAGAGGACATGACGGAAACCCAGGAAGCACAGTCCAGAGGTCGGGCGCACACATGCAAAAGCACGCACACAAACATTAGCGTGCGCACACACACACACACACACATGCCCACAGATGACCAAACGGCGACAGCAACATGAGGGGTGAAGAGGAGGAAGACAACAAGAGAAGGAGGAGAGAGAAAATGAGAAAGAGAGACAGCAAAGAGGAGAGAGAGAGAGAAAGAGAGAAAGAGAGAGAGAGAGAGAACAGGTCATGACCAGTTAAAACCTTTTCGCTGACATCTGCCCACACTCCATTCAACAGCCCGGACAGTCACCAGCCGTGTGTGTGTGTGGGTGAGTGGTTGCGGGATGGTTTGTTTGTGTGCCTGTTTGATTACCGTTTAGTCATTTAGACCCCTTTTATCGACGGCTTAATGGGAATTTGTATGCTCGAAAAAATTGCCAACACTGACTACTTGCCAATGGGCCGGTAGGGTCAGACATCTCGCTAAAGCACATCTACAGACTGTGGACATTGTGGTTGTCTGCAGCCGCATTCATCTGTAGGATTTTTATCCAGAACTATGAATGACGAAAAGTAACCTGGTGGTGGTTATAAGGTTTATCAATGTCAGTAACAATCTGGATATTCATGGAGCAAAAGACAGCCCACAGTGGTTAGGAAGCGCCGGTCAGCACATGCTACGTCTCTGTTAGTCAGCTGAACTGTAGAGGGTGTGTGTGCGTCGGTCAGGCGAGACCCAATAGGAATTCTGAAACAAACCGATTGGTGAGAAACCAAGCAGAGTGCAGAGAATGACCCAATCACAGTTCAATAGTAACAAAAAAACTGAAAGACAAAAAAAAAAACTGAAACCAACAACCAACCAGAATGCAGAGAAGGGCAGAAACGAGACCAATGAGGAACAGAGAAGTGCAGTGATTTCCACAACCCCCGTGCCACTCTTGACTCGTGTGTTCATAACAAAAACACACGCACACGCACTCGCACACAGCTTGTCCGAAACACAACAGGACTCAACCGTTAGCTGTGTGAATGAAGGGGGGGGGGAGACAGACTGATGGGACTGTTTCTAACAAAACAAAAACAGCTTGTGAATACTGCAAAGCCAGGCGTCCGTCCACACGAGGCAGAGCACGCTGAGTGATGCATGATGGGATGTGCATGTGTGTGTGTGTGTGTGTGTGTGTG
>JAXIVH010000030.1:1404015-1411515 GCA_036785325.1 Urophycis tenuis | reverse complement strand
CTGTCGAAGGCATCTTTCCATGTGAAGGTGAGGCAGAGCTGCGTGGAAATGGAGAGCAAACATTTATTTGCATGCGTTTCTCCCATTCGGCATGGCTGACACAATGCATGGGTCCTCTCGCGCCGTACCTGGTTTTCAGAGAAGGGGAACTTGGGTTCTACAGCAGACAGTTGGTCGAAGTACCTGCAGATGAGAGACGGTGATGGGGGTCATTATGTCATTCAATACAACACAGACACATTGGCCAGGAATAATAAGGATTTCTGAAGAGGTGACCAAAGACCCTGCCTGCAGACCCAGACTAGAACGTATCATTTGTATATTCATTAAGACTTCCTGTAGTTTAGTTTTTAGAGAAAAAATGCTCTCTAGAGGCAAACCGATGTGAGCATGGAGGACATCACAACATTGTGATCAGCCTGTGGGAACAGAATAAAGGTAGTATGTTGCAGTCTCAGATGGGATACACAGTGGTCTGTGTCGGTACATCATTATGACACGATCATATGTATTGATATGTGTAAGTCAATGTAAATAAGGAGATGTATGTGGTCCTTAGGGATAGTTAAGTAGGTGAGTATAAGGTTCTGTAGAAAATAATATGGCAATGTCAGGTTCGGCTACTCGTCATTCGATCAGGTTATTTCCTCATTTGCACCAATGATGCATCTTGTCCTACGTCAGACATCATTTTGCTTGTGACAAGCTAATTGTAATGGGACGGTTCAATACAAAAGAAACACAGAATGCCCTCCCTGCTAGACAATAATCACAAAACAAAAGGAACACAATTATGCTGATCTTGCATTCCCCATAACCCCTACCCATCTTATCTGGCACTCTGACGCCATCCTAACAGACTGCACAGAAAGTGAGCAGTAGGAAAATAAAACCTCAGTGAAACTCATCTGGTAATGTCAGCTATGCAGCAGAACTGTAGCGGTGGTTTGGGAGACACATGTGACATGACGGTGACTCAGTCATAACTTATGACACGTCAGTCAGTCAGCCAGCCACTGGCCTTCACACAGTCAATCTGTGTCCACACCAGTAAATGGAACGTTCCTATTTTTGGAACATGACAACACCCCGAAAAAAAAAAAAAGGACTGGTCAAAGAGCAATGCATCAACCCTGCTTCGATAAGTTAATGAGGGGTTAGCAGTACAAACGTTTTTTTGTATGGAGGTTTTTCCATTTGATTTATCCCACAGACACACACACACACACACACACGCACACACACACACACACACACACGCACACGCACGCACGCACGCACAATAGAGGGACACTGAGATGGGTTGTGCCTTTCACAAAACAGATAAATAAATAAATGCTTCCCAAACTACGGTTGCCGGGGCGACACAACCACCGTCCTTTTGTTTGGAAGTTGGAAGGTGTAGGCAAGCCATGTTGCCATGGCTTGCCCAGTGCAGGGGAAGACATAGAGGGGGCTGAGGGAGCCACAATGGCAACATTCAGTGGTAGCAGCCCACTGTCGGCAGAAGAGTCACACTCACTCATTTCAAGCGAATACTCCGACCACAGCGAGATGTAGCGGTTCAGCAGTTCAGCCCGTGGGCTAATCGTTTTGACTCTGACTATGAATCAAGCTGGGATGGAGAAGATCAATCAAAATGGACATTTCATGTTTTTCCTTGCAAGACCTAGATATTACAAAACCAAGCAAATGATAGACCCCCTCAATCGAAACTCAAGTGTTTTGCTGCCGTAAAAGCCTGCTATTCCAGCCCATAAAACAAAAGGAGAATAGATTTGATGGGTGACATTCTTATAATCATACCACAGAATTCCTATCTGTGCTATCTCGTATCGGAGATAGCACTGCCTTTCGTCCATGCCCTGCATATCAGGCTCACTCCTGACTCCACATCAGCAGCCTTGTTGCAGTAGGTGACATTGCGTGTGACGATGCAAGTGAAAAGTCCAGTCTTGGCACTGGCCGGACAACTGCACTTAGTGTTGCCTGCAGCATAAGTGACTGCCGGAGGGGATGAATGTACAGGTCCCGCCATACCGCATAGAGGGCCATTAACTTCATCCAGACAATAATCCGAGATGCAATGTTAACCTATACCTTCAAAAGGGAGCAAAGTCCAGTCAACTGAACAGGTCTAAAGCCTATTAGTCAAACTATACGTTTTGTAATAGATCATTGGAGAAACGTATATGGCAGGGACCTCCACACCTCCCACTGTACAGAACACACCTATCCGTCACCGAATGACGGGAAGTGAATAAAGACAGGGCTTTAACGGGGACTTCCCCATTGCGACGTAGTTAATGATCACTGCGATTAAAACGCTTTGTTGACATATGTTACGTAACATAACGAGATGGTACGTTAATACAAAATATCTAATAACATAATCACAAGAACTCGGGTTGTAGCCCTAGATGACGAATTAAGTCCATTTAGGACATATAGAGGACGTTTCTTCTCTACTTAGCAGAATGGACACATCGTCTTTACAGATAAACCAAACACCGTAACGAAAAAAACGAGAAGTTGCGATGACCAAGAGGGTGAGGCAAAAAATATCGACTATGTTCCAAAGTAAAACTGTCAGTAGGGGTTAATAAATACTGTATTGACATAATAACGAGTGACATCGCACTTTGCCATAAATAATACATTTCGTGGACTGCTTTGTGTATGGGACCGGGAGTTGCTCGACTTTGGCCTTCATTGTGCTCGTCAACATAACGACACGTTGAGACGACGTTAAATGGGAACAGAACGCCGCGATATAAATGCATGCAAATGTGCGTGTCCTGGGTGTAGTAACGAGCTGGGTGGAGGACGGTGGTGGTGGTGCTACCGCAGCAGGCTAACGTTAGCTTGCCGTAGCATCAGACGGCCGTCCGCACCTCGCTGGGCGCGGCAGCGTCGCCGCTACAGGTAAAAGGTAAAAGGTGGCTAGGTTCAACAAGCAGTGTGCTAGCTAACTACACGGTGCCAGTTATCGGGAGTGATTCAAACCTCAGCAGGACTTCCAGAGAGCTGTCGTGTTTGTCCAGCGGCCTCCCGAGTGCGTTCTTGCGGAGCTTGTTCAACTCCTCCACGGCGCGGATGTACTCCGTCTGCTCCTCGCCAGCGGGATAAGACACCGTGACGAATTTCGACAGTGGTTTCACCAGATCGACTTCCGAAGACTTCTTTAACGGCACTGAAATAAACGTCGCCATTTCGGCCCGTGAAACGTTAACGTGAAAACAATCCGACGGCGCGCGATTTAATCGGGGACGAAAACAAAGTACTGTTTCACGAAAACAGCGAGTCACACACTTCCTGGGTTTTGCTGGGAAACGTCAGGCTACGTCAAGCGCGAGGGAGAGAGACACACTGCGCAGAATCAGTAGCGGCCGTGGCGGGATGACTTCCGGTGTTTTTGTTTATCAAAATATGGCCGGACCACAGTCGTGTCAAAACACAACAATTCTGTTCAAGATTTGTTTTGAGACATTATAGTCGCTTTTCATTCTTTCCATACCCCGATTCGTATTTGATGTAACGGTTACATGTGGCAGTCACGTCTTCGAAGTTAAGTGCATTATTTTAAAATAGGATTGTGGGCGGGGGGAATGCCTTTTTAACAGCTCTGGCGCAGTACAAAATGCACTTAGCAGTACATTCAACAGAATAAAATTCACATGAGCTGAAAATGCATACAATCCCCATTGTGTTTTATAGTGAACAAAGAGACACACAGGCAAAAATGTATGAAATCATTTATTTTCCAGCACAGGTGGTCGAGAACATCTCCAGCATACGGTACTGTGCAGAAGAGAAGGATCCTCATTGACCTCAGCCTGTACATGGCCGGGCGTCTTTCTCTCTCCTGGTGTCTCAGACATGCACAGGGACGGAGGACAGGCTCTGAGGGCATTACAACTGCTTCCCAGAGTTGGCCTAGTACCAGGGGAGCTCACTAAACTATATTTTCAGTCATTTTGATATACATCGTATCAGTGGACCTCATATCCCTGCACATGCCTAACCCAGAACAAAACAAAAAAAAAAAAACCTTTCAGCTTTCATATAGGTGGCGAGACGACACCAGAAGATTATATAGGGTTCAACTTTGACCTCTTGTTCCTGATTCTCCCATTGAACATGCCAACGAATGAAACATGGAAAGTGGTGGCTGCATGAGTTCTGACGGGGTGTGTGTGTGTGTGTGTGTGTGTTTGCTCAGTGCAAGGCAGGCTAAGCCTTCAGCATGTGCCTGGGGGTTCGGTTGGGGGGGCTACGTTGTTTAGATCCATCCTTCAGCACTTTACTCAAACTCACCCATTACCATGCCAACTGGTGGGGGAGGGGGGGCATATAACATTAACCATCAGATTGACCATTAAGTCCATCAAGTCCTCTTCTGGAGGATCCCAAGAAGGTGAAAATAAAACAAAACAAAACAAGCACACATGCACAAACGCACATACACACATTCTCCCAAAGACAAGGCTTTCCTGAAAGGGCAAGGGACGTGTTTCAAGAGGAGAACCCATGCAAGACTGTTACTCTTCTGCAATGCTGAGGTGAGGATGACACAGGGAAGAACCCCCCCCTCCCGCTCCCCCCACACTGTCTTATTTGTATGTGTCAGTTCAGACATGTACAACATGTCCACACACACACACAGCGCCCCTTCCTATTGGCCACCTCTATCCGACACATTGAAAGATGCTCATGAATGTAGACGCAGTGAAGCCTCCCAATATTATTCTACATGCAGTACAAAAAAAAAAAAAAAAGAACAAAAAAAAAAGCGACTCCGCCAGACACCGGTTTCTGGTCATCATCGCGCCGTCTGCTCCCAGCGACTCCCCAGCTGTGTGTGTGAAACCATCTCCTGTTCACACCGCACAGAGCGTTCCTATCTAAAACCTGTTTGGTCCGTTTCATTGTAGGTTTTGAATAGGCGTTTCGTCTCGCGTCTCCCAGTATTTTATTCGATTTCCTCTAGATGCGTTCCTCTTCGCAGTTATAAAACTAACATCCTCAAAAGTTATGGCCACAATCCCAGAAGGCATAACGTACATTGATGCCCATAAATATTTCTAGCTCACCACTGCCGACAGAGGTAAGAGGTGTATGTTGTGGGTGTGTAGGTAGTCAAGTACGTGTGTATGTGTTTGTGCACTGAACCAAAACTAAATGGCACCGGAAACAACAAATTCTCACATGAACATTTTCAAAATATCCTCCCACTGAAAAGATCCATCAACTCAAACGATAAAAGCGTCGCAAAACATAAGAGATAATTTAAGAGATTTAAGTGGAGGGGGCAAACACCATGGCACCTTCCATGCAATCTTGGATCCAGGAGTTTGACAATGCTACAGCCGAACCTCTGGGGGGGGGGGGGGGACTGCACTTCCTGGTTCCTTCCTGGTCTGGAAACCAGGAAGTACAGGGGGACAGAGTTACGCAGGGTTTGCCCTCGTTTTGGGACAGGAGACGTTCTGCCCGACATAAAATCATTCGCGTGACGCAAGATAAGAGGTTTCTGAAAAAAAAAAAAGATTGATCAAACGTGTTTTCGAAAGTGGCTGCTACACAGGCGTGATTTTAAACCTTGGTAAGACACTTCACCTAAAAGACAAAGTTAGTGACTTGACAGGGCGTTTTTAGCTCGTCTTTCCCCCCGGGGTTAAAACTCTGGCCGACGCCGGCCGAGTCTGTGTTCGCCGCTGGCCGGGGAGGGATGCCAGAATACGACGCCGTCGTTCTCGTCATCGGCCCTCTTCTAGAACCAAGATTAACGGGCAGCGATATCACGTCTGTGGTGGCCGTGGTTCCGCCGGCCAGGCCGTTTCCGGTAGGGACCCATTTCACGTGACGCACGTCCGCAGATCCCCCCCGCCCCCCCCCCTCCCCGCCGCAAAATGATTGGTCGAAAAAAACGCGAAGCGAAAAGGAAAAAAACAAGAAAAAAAAACAAGCAACACCCCGTTCATCCAGATGTGAGCCCGTTTGCAGTCAAAACTCAATATATTCATCTACAGTCTGACTCGTGAGGCTACCTTTTCCATGATAACAAGAACATGAGATCAGGACATTCCACACTTTTATAAACAATAAAAAAAAATAAAAATAAAAACAAACACTGTTTTTTTTTTGAGTGTCAGTGACAACATCCACACTGGAAACATTAATCGTCAGCCATCACTCTCTGAACAAAACCAATTACAACGCGGGGGGGGGGGGGGGGGGGGGGGGGGGGTCGTGGCGTGGGGTGGGCATGGGGGGTGGGTTTGGGGAATTAAAAGTCGTTTCACTCCAACGCCGACACCGTTGCCACCCGTTTGGGACCACAGCTCGTGGGGCATGCAGGGACCAGAGCCTGGGGGGGGGAGTAGGGGGGAGGAGGGGGGAGGTGGGGGGAGGCTCCCCTGACCGACGTAAGCAAGCCGTCCAGCAATGCAGAAAATCAATATACTGGCCTTGCACTTGGGTTTGCTGTATAGCTGTATAGGGGAATTCTCCCTAGCGAACCCAGTCCCCATCACTTCTTCATTTTTAATTTGCAGACCAGACCCTCACTCTCCCCCTCTCTCTCTCTCTCTCTCTGAACACAGGAGTCCATACAAAACCAAAAAAAGACAAAAGAAAAAAAAGAGGAATTAAATTAAACCCCCTGCCCACTCACTCACTCACTCACTCACACACACTTCTCCCATCCAAACCTCCTCCCCCTTGTCTCTCATGTTAATAGTGTTTTCAATATGAAACAACAGACACACCCATGTCAGATTCCAACATTTACACGTCTTGGCCCAGTTGCTGCCGTCCACCTAGCAATCTGAACACTTGGAGAGAGGGGGGGGGGGGGGGGGACACACACACGCAGTACCCAGGAGAGGACAGGGGAGCGAGAGGGAGTGACGGCTTCTGCTCAGAAAACAAGAGGGTGGAGTGGTTGGTGATGACATCGTCTCATCGCTACTTCAGGATCAGGTGGAGACCCTCGCCGAGGTCATCTGGCAGAGAGAGAGCGAGAGACAGAGAGACAGAGATGATGATCATAGTGAGAGAGAATTCCACCAAATACAAAACCACACAAGGTGGCGGGTTAAAAACGGGTTCCAGTTCGTTCAGCTTTTTTTACCTTTCAGAGAGCAGATCAAAAAGCAGCTCTCGTCAGGGAGGTTGTACACCATCTGGGGACGGGGAGAAACAAGGGGGCGGTGAAGCTTCCAGAAGGCGCGTCTGTCAGCGGCAAGAACGAACGGCAGTGAACAAGTACACGGCCGGAGGGAAAGCAGGAGCATCACCGGTGCAGATGGGGAGACATGGCGACAATCAAGCCAGATGTGCTCCTCCAGACAACACCCACTGTCTGTGTGTGTGTGTGTGCGCCTGTGTGTGTGTGTGTGAGCCTGTGTGTGTGTGTGAGCGTGTGTGTGTGTGTGAGCGTGTGAGCGTGTGTGCCTGTGTGTGTGTGTGTGTGTGTGTGTGTGTGCGCCTGTTCGT
>JAXIVH010000030.1:1396991-1399491 GCA_036785325.1 Urophycis tenuis | reverse complement strand
AACACACACACACATATAACACTGTCACATGTACGGAGATATCCTTCTGACTTGCATGTCATAATAACAGTAAATTAGGTCATTATTTGAGCTAATGAGGCTGCCCTTAACCAACTTCCTATTGCTAGCTTTAAACAAACAAACGGGGCGTGAGATACAAAGAAGACTTCTTAAAGCCCACGTAGAGGTGGTGAACCGTGGGACGTTCCCGTCTCGCCGTGGAGCCCTTCCTTGAAATGATGCCAGACTGCGGGAGCCTAATTGGGCGGTTTCCTGTGCTTTCTATGTCTAGCACCGCATTGTGCTGTCACCCCACTTCCTGTAATTGCCTCTCTTGGAGCACGCATCCCAGCAAATGAGATGCAGCCTCGCTCTCTCTGTGTGTGTGTCAGTGTGTGTGTGTGTGTGTGAGTGTGTGTGTGTGTGTGTGTCAGTGTGTGTGTGTGCGTGTGTGTGTGTGTGTGTGTATGTGTGTCAGTGTGTGTGTGTGTGTGTTGGTTATTTGGTGTGTGTTTTTAACGCTGTGTGTGTGTGTGCGTGTGTGTGTGTGTGTGTGTGTTGCTGCCCCCTCCAGAGCCCAGTGTGGAGTACACAGACTCCTCTGGCGTTGACCTGCAGAAGTTCATCTCCGACACTCTCAACAGCAACCCACGTGACCGCATGGCTCTCCTCAAGCTGGAGCGAGACATGATCGACTTCATCACCAGCAACAGGTGTGTGTGTCTGTGTGTGTGTGTGCTCCGAGGTGGTGCAGAACGCCAACAGAGGACACATTGGCTTGATTGAGAGAACGTCGTTCGCCTGCCGCCTGAGTGATTATGTTTGGGTGGGTTTCGACGGTGCCTCGTGAATCCGCTCTGTTTTTATGCCCGTCTGTCCGTCTGTCTGTCTGCGTGTCTGCATTTTAAAATGGTCTCCGTTGCCTCTCGTCGTGCTGTGCGTACCTCTGGATTCCTCTCTTTCTCTCTCCTGCGCTCTGTCTGCCTCCCTTTTCCTCCCTCTCGTGCACCGTGTGCCTTACTCTTCGTCGTGCGCTCTTCATCTCTCTCTCTTTTGCTCTCTCTCCTGGGCTATGTCTCTTTCTCTCTCTCTCTCTCTCTCTCTCTCTCTCTCTCTCTCTCTCTGTCTCGCTCCATCCTGCACTATGTCTGCCTCTCTCTCCCTCCCTCCTGCACTATGTCTACCTCTCTCTCCCTCTCTCTCCCTCCCTCCTGCACTATGTCTACCTCTCTCTCCCTCTCCCTCTCTCTCTCTCTCTCTCTCTCTCCCTCCCTCCTGCACTATGTCTACCTCTCTCTCCCTCTCCCTCTCTCTCCCTCCCTCCTGCACTATGTCTACCTCTCTCTCCCTCTCCCTCTCTCTCTCTCTCTCTCTCTCTCTCCCTCCCTCCTGCACTATGTCTACCTCTCTCTCTCTCTCTGTCTCTCTGCAGCTCCTTTAAGAAGTTCCCCCAGATGTCGTCCTACCACCGCATGTTGGTGCACCGTGTGGCGGCCTACTTTGGCATGGAGCACAACGTGGACCAGACGGGCAAGGCCATCATCATCAACAGGACCGTGGGCACACGCATGTGAGTGTGACCGAGCTGACAGGGGGTGTGTGTGGGTGTGAGTGTGTGAGTGTGACAGAGCTTATAGGGCGTGTGTGTGAGTGTGTTGGCTTGTACATTGGTGTGTGTGTGTGTGTGTATGTATGTGCATTCTGTTTTACGTTTGTGCTGTTTGTGTGTCTGTATGTGCGTTGCAAGAGTCTCTCCTGCTGAATGTTTAATGCAGTGTGTGAGCAGGAACTGAGCGTGTGTGTGTGTGTGTGTCTTCTCTCTCAGACCGGAGCAGCGCTTCCTTGAGCAGATCCACGAGGACAAGACCGAGGAGATCCAGCAGTGGAAAGCCATCCTGCCCCGGGACAACAGCTTTGAGGACCAGGTCTGTCTGTCTCACCCTCCCTCCCCCTCTCTCCCTCCCTCCCTCCCTCCCTCCCTCCCTCTCTTATTTGCCCGTCTTCCGATTCTCGTTCAGTGTTTTTATCATACATTCAACCAGGGGTGACCTTGAATCCTCGACGATTACAATCTTGTGATGGAAAGACATTTTAACGTCTGGAAACGATGCCCGTGCAGCAGCTAAGACATGTAATTGGGAGGATGAGGGATGCAGAGTGCTCAGCAATGCCCGGAGAGACCACGCAGCAGAGCGTGGCTCCCAGAAGTAACAGCCTGTTAAGTTATGCGGTGTTCTGTCGTCGAGGGGGGTGGCATTGAGGGGGGTTGGGGGGGGGGGATTGATGCCTTACTTTGAAACCCGCGGTGACGACGTCAACGTAAAACACAAGCCGTGTCACCCCGGCAGCTGTCGCGTCGTACGCCTCGCGCTGGTGAACGCCGCTCGCTCCGTCCGTACTGCGTTTTTAGTAGTGATGCTGAAGTGAACGTTAGCCGCGCCGCATCTGGAATCTGTATCGTTTGTGTTTGTGTTTGCTGCTGGGTTTTGTCGTGACGGGA
>JAXIVH010000030.1:1369491-1391991 GCA_036785325.1 Urophycis tenuis | reverse complement strand
CATCTAGATCATGCCCAAAATACCAAGGCCACCTCCTACTTCCTGTCCTGATTGCTGCTGTGTGTGTGTGTGCGTGTGCGTGCGCGCGTGTGTGTGCGTGCGTGCGTGCGTGCGTGCGTGTGTGTGTGTGTGCGCGCGTGTGCGTGCTTGCGTGCCAGGTTACCCCGTGACTCTCGGTGTGCAGCCTTCCCACAGCCAGGCCCAGGGCATGCTGGGAAACTACCCGTCGATGTCTGCTCATCAGTGTGGCGTGAGCCAGGTGAGTACAGTCAGCGACGTCGTCATCGGCGCCGGTGCCGCGTTCACCGGGTTCTGGTTCGGACCGGGGACACGGGCCACAGCGTTCCAAAAGGAGGACCGCAGAACCGGGCGGGGCCGGAGGAAAGCCACCCGGCATACCGACACTAAATAATTGTCTTCGGCGCATTTAATTCCGTTCTCTTCCGTTCTCTTCCGTTATCACCATGGCAACATGTCGCCCGCGTGCGTTTCGATTGGCCGCCCCCCCCAGCCGCTCCGTCTTGACTGGTTGTTTGGTTTGGTTTTCCCCGCGCCGTCCAGAGGGTCCGCCTGTCGTCTGGGCCCGTGTGAAGGCGTAACCACTAAAGCCCGAAGCACGCAGCGCGGTCGACCACAGACATGAGATCATGTTCTAGCATCTCTGCCTCCAAAATCGACTCGGGTTTCTATTTTAAGCGGGGCCTGCAAATATAGCCCCGGCTGCCTTCCTGTGGGTTGCTGCGTTCAAAAACAAGACGGTTCGATTTATATTTTTTTAATGCAAAGCGGACCTGCCTGCTCTTTGGGCGTCGTGCTACAAACAGGTTCACGTGTCCCTGTTGGTTCCACTCAGAGTGCAATGACGTGACGCGCGCTGACCGTGTGTTCTGCCCACACAGGTTCCGGGCTCCGTCTCCTACGCTCCGGGCAGTGTGGTGGCGCCCCTGGGAGGAGAGGCGGGGTACTGCTGCATGGGACCCCCGCCCTGTGCCACCGTGGCACCACCCACCCACCCCGGCACCTGCCAGGGCCCCAGCTGCTTCAGCATGGGCAGCCAACCTTGGGCGGTCCAGTACCCGATGTCCAACGGCCAGTGGCCACTGGACTAGCTCATGGCTAGCTCACGGCTAGCTCACGGCTAGCTCGTGGCTAGCTTGTGACTAGCTCCTGGCTAGCTCACGGCTAGCTCACGGCTAGCTCATGCGAGTTCCGGATGCAATGCTGTTTTCTTTGCGCAAACGCACACACACACGCGCAGACACACACAGACACTTATAGAGAGTATTTACATGCACACAATGCTCAAAGGAAACCACTCTTATCACACCGCACAATCAACCAGGAGGGCATTCAACTAGCGCACGCACACTTAAGCACGTGCATGCCATACAAACACACACTCACACACACACTCACACACACACACAAATATGTCTTTGTACCCTAAGCCAAATCATATTATCAGAGATGCTGTATATAGATTAGAATGCATTATTTATATTCTCCAATAGTTTTATATTGATATGAAGAAAATAAATAAATAAATATATATATATATATATTCTGTATTGATATTGATAAAAGTGATTGAATAAAGTCGTGGCTGGCTTGACAGGTCACATTTGTATTTGATTTGTCTTTTTTTTTTTGTAATTTTGTGTTTCCACATGCTGTGCAGAAAAAGAGAATTATGAAGATATTGGCAGATTTATATTTACACTGAGAGGAAGTTACTTTTTCTGCTTTTGAGACACAAAAAAAAATTTAAGCTGCTCGCAGTCCACGGCTGTCAGGGACTACCCGCGGTCGGTGCAGACTGGACTGGCCGGCTCCAGGTTAGAGTAAAGAACGTATGGCCCGAGTCAGAAGAGCGCCCTGCACTCTACAGGAAGAACACATCCCCGCCCATTCACGCACATCCATTCACTGAGGGTGGAGGCTGCCACGCTAGCTGCCAGCGAACACGGTGGAGACTTAAAAGGCTCCGTTTGTAATCTAACCGTTGACATGCACTCACACACCACCGGCGCAGCCAGCGGGAGCATCTCGGGGTTCACTGTGTCGGCCGAGGACACGTCGGCCATGCAGATCGGGGGGACGCGGGATTGAACCAGCGACCCTTCGATAGGTCGACGATCTGCTCCATCACCTGAGCCACAGCTGCCCCGTCAAACGTGGTGCAGTCTGGACGGTGATGTCATAGCAGCTTCCTGTTTAAAGACGTATGGATGACATGGTGTACATTCACGGATAAATATAATCAATATGTTTTTGTTATGTTGTTATCATTATTCATATATGATTGTTCTTGTTCTATTTTTTGTAATTAAAGGTTTTAAAGATGATTTGTTCTATGGGGTTCTTACTTCCGTGGGGGGTCCATTTCGACAGTGTGTGTAGTTTTCATTTAGAGAGCGAGGTCTATGTCTCAACCATACCTGTAAAAACGCGGCCTACTGGTTAGGGCTTTGGACTTGTAACCGGAGGGTTGCCGGTTCAATCCCCGACCAGTACGCACGGCTGAAGTGCATCTGATAACTGCTCTCCGAGCGCCCCTGTTGGCAGCTCACTGCTTATTGTGCTGCTGCTCCTGATTAGTGTGCTTCACCTCACTGTGTGCCTCACCATCACTGTGTTCTGAGTGTGTCACTAATTCACGATTGGGTTAAATGCAGAGACCAAATTTCCCTCACGGGATCAAAAGAGTAATTCTTCTTCTTCTTCTAAAAAAGCCTAAAATGCCTCGACAAAGAATCACTCACTAGTGTGATCAGAGTTGTGTGAGTCACTTGGGTCAAATTTAAGCGATCGCTAAAGAAACGTGTTCCTAGTCCTCTGACCACTGACATTAATTACTAGGAATGTGAGGAATTCCTTGTGCATAGGAATGCCTGTAAACATTGAAATAAACTTAGTTGAGATGGGGATTCGAACCGCCTGTTTGAGGAACACACACCACCCCAGGGGTGGTGTGTGTTTTTAACACGATAATTAACAAGTAATAACTAATTTTACTGTGTGATTTTAAAGTAAATCTTATAACATAAATTCGTTTTGAAAATAAAATTCAAAATATAAAATATTCTGATTGATTTTAATCTGCCGACATCAAAAATCAATTTTCATTGGATAAAGCGGAGCGACACGGGTCGTTGTAAGGTCAAGACATAAACTCCTCCTTTTCGCCAGGTAGCCATTAGCCAGCTAATTGATCTGTTTCGAACCCTGAAGTTGGAAAAGAAAAGGAAGATGAGGATTACCGTGCGTTCTTGGCCGCTCGGACGGGGGAATTTGTCTTTTTGGAAAGAGCAGAATCTGCAGTATATTTTTAATATGCAATGATAAAATTGCATCGATGAAACGGTCAAATATAAAGCTGCAGTTCGATGCGCACCATGCTTTGTTTGCATCCAAATATCCCGCTGGGGACCGCAGGAAAAAGGCTTGCGAGGAACAACACTACAATAACTAAACTGGTCAGCAGCAACTTGGTGGACCAAGAAAGGTGGAGGGAATTCGACTGGCTTTGCTGGTGCTTTGGCAATAGTCAAGAATGGAAAGCCGTTCAGAGATGGCTGATGAATGAATGAATGAATGAAATTAATGAATAAATGTTGAGCTTCCATCAATTGCTCTAATTTGGTGTGAAGAAAAATAATATGAAGAAAATGTAATTCCATGTGAGGAACTAGGGATTCCGTAGTCATTGAGATAAAATTAGATATAAGGATTTGAACCGCAGTTCTCCGGTTGCGGGGCACACGCAGAGCTACGCCGCCCAGGTGTGATGATGGCTCACCTGGATCTCTGAAATAACTAGAGTCCTTTAGTCTCTCTAAAGGACTCTACTTATTTCAGAGAGGACTCTACTTATTTGCAGACTAAAGGACTCTAGAAATAAGCAGCCTCGTTACTGCGCGCGACTCGGGCAGGTGCTGTGTGATTGGTTGGAAGGAATTTGAACGCGAGTCTTTAAACGAGGTCGACGCTCGTCAACTTTTCAGTTGAGCATACGACTTTGAAGACGAAAGTTAGATTTGGAGCTTGATCGAGTAAACCCTCGGATTAACATTGCAACATATTTTTCATAAAAGAGATTGGACTTGTTTAGTTAAATTGCATACAATTCCTTAGTATAAGACGTAACTGCTAGCTTCAGCAAGTTGTGTGTTAATATATGGCTACTCTGCAGTCACCAGAGAGCTTGTTACCAAACATTATTAGCTTGAAAGAAACCTTAATGTTTTATTTCTAAACAAGCAAAAACTAATTAGGCTCGTCTTGCTGTTACTGGATTTTGTTATCGATGCTGGCTACTCGCGGTGGTAGGAGTACGTTTACTGAAATAACAATACAAATTCTCCTTCTTTCATCACTGGTTGCTTGTTAAATGTGTGTTTGAAGTGTATTTGTCCAATTATTGTAGAGTATGGATGAGGATAAATGTCAATATTATCGTTCAGAAGCAGGCAAAAGACGAATGGCACGACGGCGACCAGCCTACCACTCTGTCGCACGTATGTAATCTTGTCCCTATATGTGTATACGGTGTACATTGTTAAAACTGTTTTGCTGCATTTAGTACAGTTTTCCTAGTGGCATGGTGTGCTGTGTTTACATTATTTGTAAATTAGTGACGATAATTTGTATTGGTTAATGTGTGGTTAGTGTGTTTATTTATAGACTAGGGCACCTGTAGATCATTTGGTTAATTGATTGTTTCTTTAATGTGAGCCGCCATACGGTGTTGTCCTAGCCAATCAGAATGCTCGGTAGTCGGGAATAGGATTCCCTCTGTTTTTTCTGTAAGATACCCTGCTGACCAGCTATGCTGAATAAATGCACCGTTTCGCCTCTAGTGCAGAAACGGTGGTTCAACGGCAGACTGTTTTGGATATGTTTGTTGATTTGATGATGGCATTGTGACACACTAGTTGTAATGTTCTGCATAAATATTTCACAGGTTGACGCAACTCCATCCCGGGAGTGTTTCATCCAGCTCAGCCCTGTTTGGTTCAGCGGCTCAGTGTGGGCTGTGATGGATGCTGCTGTTCCATCTCCCTGCCCCTGATTCTGCTGCTGTTTTGCGAAGCTCAAAGGTAATTTGCATGCAAGTTGTATCTGTTGCTTTGTTGATGTGCTTTTGTATGTCATTTTTGCCTGATGCAGTCACTACAACGTGCAAAACTGCACAATATGGTCCATAAGGGTTTTGGTCCAAATATGGCTTCAGAAAGTTGATTTTGTTTGTTTCATTAGCGTTCAAAAGCGGAACATGATCAGACTTCTGCAAGCCAGAAGGTTAGTCTTGATTTTATACAATATTTGACTTATTTGGAATTGTTAGTACATTTTGAGAGATAGCCATTTCTGCATGTCTGCAGTATTACCGCAATAATTGGATACTAATTGGATGTTTTTTATTTTTTTTGTCATTTAGGTCAGTGCTCCTGCTGCAGTGGTCGTGTTGGCGGTGGACCTTCAGCCTGTCATTGATGTTGGTGGGCGGCTGACACCACGATCCAACAAGGGTAGGGCAGCTGTGCGGTGTGCAGCTTTGCTGTCCCTGCAGCCTTGTGTTGCTGGTAGTCATGTCAGAACTGCAACAGACACTTATGACATGAATGCAGCCATGGCATGTGGTGTTGAAGCAGGTATCAAACACATTATTGCACCAGTGTGTACGTGGAAAGGGAGATATATTGGTGGCATGCGCGTAGAAGGTGGCAAATTGGCCAGTTATGTAGTTGAAGCTATGCAGGACAGTGATGCTAAACATGAGTTTTGTGAGTTGATTGAGCAGCACTGCCATGCGTTTTGCAGACAGTGGCAGGTAGCTCTTCCTCCTCCAGCAGCTAGTGATTATCATGGCCTGGAGGGGGACACCAGGATTGGTTTGAGGAGCTGCGAGAGCGTTCGTTGCCGCGTGGCATGTGTCTGTCGAACCTCCGCTCTGCAGTTTGTGCCGTTCTGGAACGCAGAGGTGGGGGGGGGGGGGGGGGGAGGAGGATCCGGCAGCTCATTACGGGGGTCAGAGGTCATGGAACAAAAGAAACAATACACTGCCTACGTAGCCTCTCTGACTAAAAAAAACCTAAACAACGTTGTTTGTACATCAGGCCAATGTTTATTTTTATTTCAGAACAATGTAACACTGCACCGCACGAGTGCGGAATGTTTAAAAAAAAAAAAAAGTAGACTGCAACAATATTTTCACAAGCAGCAATTATATCTTGTCTGTTAAATTAACGGAAGAGAGACTCACTGGATGAGAAAAATAAAACAGCAACAGCTTGGGGGAATTAGGCTACGATTTCAATATAGATATGGATAATTATGGATGGGTAATTATTTTTTTCCTCAGTAAACTGGGCGTCTGTCCAGATTTGCCCACTGCGAGTGTCCCCGACAATACCTGCTTCATCGCAATGATCGCCTTCATCGCTTCAAATGGTTTTATTAACTAAATAATGCCAAATAATAAACAAGAGAAGAAACTTAATTACATATGGCAGGTGTAGTCAGTAGGGATGTCCCGATCCAGCTTTTTGCACTTCCGATCCAATACCGATATTGTAGCTTTTAGTATCGGCCGATCCAAGCATGTATTAAAGATTAAAGATATTTACTTATTTTGTTGTCAGACTCATGTTAAAAAGGGTTTTACTCTTAAGAACAACTAGCCAACTTAATTAGGTTAGTTGGAATAATCCACAATGGTTGGTAATGAGAGGCTGACCTGTTTATTCTTAACAGGGTTAAATAAACACAAAATAGACAAAATAATAAATTAGTCAATTAAGCACACAAACTGAATTGGCATCAGTGTTCTGCTCAAGAGTGTAAACCAAGGCTTTAAAACTGCCAGTGTTGGTTGTGTAGGACCTTTCTTTTTCTTGTCTTCAGTTTTCTTTAGAAACTCTTCATGTTGTTTTTGGTGGTATTTCACTAAATGCTTGATCAGGTTGGTCGTATTAAAATATCTTACCGCTTTACCACCACGTTTGACTTTATTGTGGCAAGTATTGCACTCCGCCTCTTCGTCTTTTAGGGTAAAATAATCCCACACAGCTTTCAATTCTGAGTGTGACATGCACAGACAACTCCGTCTAGTTGTTGTTTAGGGGATGCTGGAAAGGTCGCTAGGTGTGCTGAAAAACGCGGACCAGATTTTGGGGTAAAAACTGGAATGGATCGGAATTTTTCCGTGCAGGCCGATCCGATCCGATATGCTTTTTTTTTGCTAATATCGGCGGTCTATCCGATCCAAATATCGGATCGGGACATCCCTAGTAGTCAGCATATCAGTGGTGTAGGTGAGTGCATGCATGAAACAATGTGTGTGCGGTAAGGTGTAAAACCAGAACCAACCCGAACCCAAAACCAAAGGCTGCATCAAGGAGGAGAGAGGGGTGAAAGGTGAGCAGCCAGAGCTTTTTAAAGGCTCATTGAGCACAGGTGCTGCCACTTCTCTGACGACCCTTGGCCCCCGCCCACTGCTACCTGCAGGGGAGAAGACAAAACAAGGCAGGAAGGCAGAGGGGGTCGTCACAATATAACAACATTGAACATTGATTCATTTTTTCATAGTGACACGGGAGGTGGTGGATCCAATAAAAAAGGTTCCGGATCCAAAGTCCGAGGTGGCGGAACATGTTCCGGAGTGTTCCGGCTCAAATTAAGCCGGTGGCTGTGTTCAACACGTGCCCTAATGACTTGATGCTTCACCTCAGTGAGTTGAAGGAGTCTTTAGGTATTCCATCCATGGTATGCCAATCAGGGAAGCTCCAGAGGATCTGTGGACTGATGTGTGTTCCATCAGGGGAACCTTTCACCAAGGGTACCCGCGGTTCCCACACAGAGGGCTTCAGTGTATGGCTGTAAGTTTGGTAGCTTTAGCCAAACACGGCATCGATAGGTGTGTTTTCGTGTCGGTCCGATACTCTTGATAAGGTTGTAAAGTTAGGGGACAAACTCTACACGTCGAGGCGACAACAAAACGCCATCGGATAATAATAATAACAATAATACAAATAAACAACAAAAACAATAGGGACTTCGCAGGTCTCCTGCTTGGACCTAAAAATCCCAAATAGGCCTGAGCGATTTCATTCGCATTTATATAATTTGAAATAGTGAAGAACTGTTAGTCTGATTGAACCTTGCAACAACAAAGCAGCCCTCTGAAGCAAGAGGACCACTTCTTCTTCTTCTGCCTCTTCATAGCTCTAGCGGTGGCCGTCTCCGTACTCTCAAGGAGACTGTTCCAGGACACTCTCTTGCCAGATAGCCTCGTTGGGTCGTCACCTGACCCTGTAGGTGAGCTCCCATTGGCTGATAGTTGACTGGCTGGAGGGAAGAGGGGCCCCAAAATCACAGGGTTCTGGCCCACTCCTGCTTCGGTATTTCCACAGCAAACACCCTCTGGAAGGCGCCCACAGGGCCCTCCAGGACTAGAGGGACCTCAAGCAGAGGGCAGATGTCGGGTGCTTTTCCATCTCCCTCGTCTTCCTCTCTGTCCTCATCAGAGGTCTCCCTGAATGCTCGGTTAAACAGTGTGCTGTTTCCAAGCCATTCCCCATAGTAACGGCACAGCTTCCCTCACAGAACTCTGGGAAGTGGCCGTGAGAAGAGGGTCTTCTCCGCGGCGTCCTCTTCCCAGGGCGTGGTCACGCACGGGAAGGTGGAGCCCGGAGGGAAGGCCCAACGGAGAGACCTGTAGATGGCCAACGCTGCCTCAGCGATGTCATGGGGGATGGAAGCCAGGAGAGCTGGGTCTTTCAGAGCCAGCAGGTCCTACACACATGAGAGAGAGAGAGGATATTATTTTAGTTTGGCTCATGACATGCACAGCACTCCCTACGTTACTACCATTAACCCAGTGAGAAACTAAAAGCAAAGTATTATTGCAGCAAGAAGATTGGGATTTTGTAGTTTTTACATTGCTATGTGACTGTATCCCAGTCTGTCTTTCAGAACCACCATTGATCTCAAAATAAAAGCCCAAAGACATCCAACAGAATAACACTCCCACGATATTGTCCAATGAAAACAAGCACAAATGCAATGTACAATGGCAAGGAAGGGATGACTATTCACCTGTGTGGCTGATCCAAACCTCCTCAACAGGCTGCTCTGAAGCTGCAGCACCCACCGCCTGGTGTTGCAGACTGGAGGTGGAGAGCAGGTGTCCACGGTGACCCCTGGGGTGTTGGTCAGGGTATGAAGGGAGACTGAGGTCATCTGGAGAAGGGTTCAGTTCATAGTTAATTACAATTAATCAATATCAATCGAGGAACGTCATCCAATCACATGGTGTTTCACAAAAGGAATATATGATGAAAGGACTGGACTTCTTAACACTTGCTGCATTGATCCCGTGCAGAACGTTGTAGGTTGTGATCATCCTCTAAAAGGTCTCATTGGTTGGCTCACAGAACCGTCCACAGGGTGCAGCGTGAGAACCAGCTGAAGCAGAATAACCTCCACGAGTTCAGAGCTGATGGTGAACTGTAGAGAAAGAGGGGGTAGTGCTGCCACCACCTCATTCTGTCAATGAGAAATCATTATTTAAACACTTGCTTATTTACTATTGGGTCATTTAGCGGACACTGTTGTCCGAAGCCACTTCCAGTGGATTTGATTTTAGATCAGGGGTCAGTAACCTTCGCAAGCCATTTGCCGTCATCGAAAGAGCCACCGGTTCCTGACCCCTGGTGTACAACAACTACCCAAAATCCAATGACGACTAAAAACCCTAAATCACCCGCGAAACACTGGGGAGAAATGTGCCATGCCATGTATGTGCGCCCCCATGGCCTACCCTCGATGTCATACCCATTCCCTTCAGAACAGAGGAGTGCAGTAGACCCCCAGAAACAACAATCGCCCCAGGGTCTCCAGCCAAAGCAGAAGACCCGTCAGTTTGCGCGATCTCTGTAATAATAGCAGTCTCACGGAAGATGGAGTGGAACAGTAAAACAGATCAAGAATATTTCTTTACATACACATCTGTCGATGAGCCCTTCTCACTTACTGTAGCCCCAAACACAAATATCTCTAACATACTGAGGTGTGTTGCACCTGGTGGTTAATAAAATGTCTAGAAACTGAAGTGGTGACCTTCCTGCCACAATGTAGTTGATCTCGATGTTCCATAGGGAAAGGCTTTCACGATGTACATGTACTTTGGGTAGAGCGACCCCAACTTCAGATGATAAAACCCCTTGGGGTGCACATGAATTAACCACAAGAGGATACAGACACATGATACACAAGACCACACCGGACCCATGTGCGTGTGGGAATGTATGATAAATGCAGGCATCAATCTTAATCTCAATACCATCGATAATACCATTTGGCGCGATCCTAGCCGAGCGAGGTGTTTGCGCGATGTTTGGGGACGCATGTTGCACATTTATCCCACAGCTCCAAATGGCTGGTTTACAATGGCCCGTAGACAAACTGTGTTACCTACGCGACGAGCTAAAAGAGAATCACGGACGGTGGGGGGTGGGATGGTTTGAGGCCAGGTTTGGCCGTTGGGACCCGTGGATCATCAAAACAGGAACCATATTAAGCTCTAGAGTTATCACCCTAATGATTGTTGCTTGATGTTGCATACCGATCATACGCGCGTTAATCGTGAAAACGTTTGGTGTCACTCAGATGTGAAACGTCTCCCTTCATGTATGAAACCCAGGACCTGACAGCCCCAGAGAAGACAACGGGGTGGCTGTGAGGATCTGTTCTGCCTACCGCTGAGGGGGGGGGGGGGACACTATAAGCGTGGAGTCTTCCCCTCTGGAAGGCTAGACGTGGAGGTGGAGAAGAAACCAACGACCCCCAATATGCATAGAGGTCCGGACTCCAAACACACCGCGCCCCGCCTTCATCCTCAATGGAGCTGCAGTCGCAATATCACCTGGGACCAGGAGGAGCACATAAAGGACTGAAACACCTTACAAAAGAGTTCCAAGACATGAACTGTGACATCAAAGAATGCCGTCTGCTGAATGAAACGAGAGAAAAACACCGACTGATGTTTTTCCCTGCGGAACTTCTCTTTAATCTTTATATAAGTGTTGACAATGCTTGAATGGTGTTGCTCATTGTAATCTAATCTGTTTTGGTAACAGTGCAAATTCAGGGAAGGTGAATGTATGGTAATCTTGTGTATTTGGTAATCTTTTTCCTCACTTCATGTATGACACAGGTTGAAAGTCCTGATATGATATGAGATATTCTGATCACCAAATATACTGATCATTTACCTAAGAATGCAACAAGAAACCCTTAAAAATTACTAGGCATTGTTAAACTTTAGCTAAGGGATTGATGGGGCTTAGTAAGCTCCAGAGGGGGAAATGGGGGAGAAATGTACCTTATGGTTACCTTATGGACTTATTGTCATCTTGTCATTGTTGGTGGAATAAGTGGGGAATAGCAACAAGGGAATACATCCCAGGCGTCAGAGTGTGACAGCCACACATTCCTCAACCACTGATCCTCCTTACATCTCAAGATTCAAGTATCTTTATTGTCAAATGTGCTACATGGCAGGCATATAGCACAGATGAAATTGCAGTCCTCTCAGACCTGGTGCAAAATAAACAATGGACAGACAAACGGACACCGTACAGACAAAAACACAGAAAAGTATGAAAAAGTGAGGTAGTGCATTGATAAATGGAAAATGGAATAGTGCAAAAAAATAGTGCAAAATATATTTGAAACAGTCAAAGGACAATTTTAAAGTGTCATTCAGGATGAGAGTTTGTGAGTGGTGGCGGGAGGGCAATGGTCCGAGGTGGGTGCAGGGTTAAGAGTCTGTGGCAGGGGGGCAGAGGAGGGGAGGCGGGGGGGGCAGAACAGGGAGGGAGTTGAGCCTCCAGACAGCCTGGTGAAAGAAGCTGTCCTTGAGCCTGCTGGTTCTGGCCCGCAGACTCCGCAGTCTCCTCCCCGACGGCAGAAAACTGAAGATACTGTGGGATGGGTGGGTGGGGTCACCAGCAATCCTGATGGCTTTGCCGGTGAGGCGGGTGTTGTAAATCACAAGCTGACCCCCAGGAAGGCCCCTAAAAACAGCTGACCTCTGTAGATCAGACTCACACCAGGTGGACCACAATGGAGGGGGAGGGGGTTAGGACATCCACAACGATAGTTCAAAGTGCTTTCTATATTCAGTAGCCATAGTGCAGCCCAACAGGTGATGCAAACGTTACAAAAAGATATGAAAAAAAAGACCAAAAGTAACATTTTAAGGCAGGTCTACACTGCAACGAACCGATCTGATATGTGTCCCTCCTTGTTGGCTACCTGGTCGAGAGCAGTGGTCTGGAGGAGAGCATTGGCCTCTTGTGTCTCCTCCGTCACCTGGATCCATGGGGAAGGAGCAGAGCAGCTCCTTCAGGTCCAGGTGGAGACACGGGGCCTTCAGCGAGACTTCGGGCCTGAAGGTCTCGTGATTCCAGCTGACAATGGGGAAGAGGCCAAATCAAAGTTCATAGAGCACTTTTTGAAGTGCTTGACGAGGGAGTCAACACGACAACAACCAGGAATGAGTCTGGACATGGAATCAAGATGGTATCTGATGTATAACTGCAGGAGCTGCTGCGACAGCACACGCTTCCGTGTGAAGCTGCGGACGACCACTGGCGACGTCAGGGACTCGACCGTTTGCAGGGTGCCATGCGGGGTGGAACCTGGGCCAGAGCCCACAGACCCAGGGTCCATGTCTTCCAACAAGGACCCAACACCAGAAACCTCACCTATGCAACAGTGACAATTAAAGGTTGCTGTTATAAGATCAGTTATGATGGAGGTCACCAAACCACATAGTAAAAAGTACAAACCTCAAAGTCCAAACCTCCGCCATCATCCCCGTCCCCAAAAAGCCAAGGACCACAGGACTTAATGACTACAGACCGGTCGTCCTGACCTCTGTGGTAATGAAGTCGTTTGAGCGCCTTGTGCTGTCCCACCTCAAAACCATCACCAACTCTCTCCTGGACCCCCTGCAGTTCGCCTACAGAGCCAACAGGTCTGTAGACGATGCAGTCAACATGGCCCTCCACTACATCCTCCAACACCTGGACTCCGCAGGAACCCACGCCAGGATCCTGTTTGTGGATTTCAGCTCCGCCTTTAACACCATCATCCCGGCTCTGCTACAGGACAAGCTCTCCCAGCTGAGCGTGCCTGACTCCACCTGCAGTTGGATTACAGACTTCCTTTCTGACAGGAGGCAGCATGCTGGGAAAACACGTCTCTGACTCCCTGACCATCAGCACCGGTTCCCCTCAAGGCTGCGTTCTTACCCCTGTGCTCTTCTCCCTGTACACCAACAGCTGCTCCTCCAGTCACCAGTCCGTAAAGCTCCTGAAGTTCACGGACAACAACACCCTCATTGGGCTCATCTCTGGTGGGGACGAGTCAGCCTACAGGTGGGAGATTGACCATCTGGTGACCTGGTGCAGCCAGAACTTGGGAGTTGAACGCCGTGAAGACAGTGGAGATGGTTGTGGACTTCAGGAAGAACCCAGCCCCACTCACCCCCATCACCCCGAGAGACTCCCCAGACACTGTGGAGTCCTTCTGCTTCCGGAGAACCATCATCTCCCAGGACCTCAAGTGGGAGCTGAACATCGGCTCCCTCACCAAAAAAAGCCCAGCAGTGGATGTGCTTCCTGAGGCAGCTGAGGACATTCAACCTGCCAAAGACGATGACGGTGCACTTCTACACCGCCATCATTGACTCCATCCTCACCTCCTCCATCACCATCTGGTACGCTGCTGCCACTGCCAAGGACAAGGGCAGACTGCAGCGTGTCATTCGCTCCGCAGAGAAGGTGATTGGCTGCAATCTGCCATCTCACCAGGAGCCTGATGCGTGCAGGTAGGATTGTGGCCGACCCCTCCCACACCCGGACACGAACTCTTTGAAACACTCCCCTCTGGCAGGAGGCTGCGGTCCATCGGGACCAAAACCTCACGCCACACAAGAACAGTTTCTTCCCCGTCTGCAGCCGGCCTCATCAACAAGGCCCGGGACCCCCACTGACACGGACCCCCCCCCCCCCCCCCACACAGTCACTACACGTTACATTTACATACAGTGAACAGCTTCTCTATACTTCATACTGTTAACCTTTGTACATTCCCTGGTCAATATTTTCACATTCACATTTTATTTTATATTTATGTTTCTTGACTTTTGCAGTACTTGCTTTTTACTTCTACTTTCTAATGTTCTTGATGTCTGTTATGCACCAATATACCAAAGCAAATTCCTCGTATGTGAAAACTACTTGACAATAAATCGATTCTGATTCTGATCTTTAATCAAGGCCAAATAAAAAAGTAGATGCCTATATTTCCTTGTCTGAACTGTTTTGTGAGTTAAGTTCAGAATTTCTTCCTCCGCAAATGGTTTCAATAAACTAGTCAAAGAACACGTTAGTATTTGTATGTAGCATGCCAATGAACGTACACTGTACATATGAAAACTTGGAAATGCAGTTGGAAAGATATGAATGATTTAGCCACATATGCAATGCAAAAAAAGGAAATACATAGGTAAAGATGAATGCAAATACCTTGGTCTAAAGCTTGTGGAAACAAACAACGTCCATGCATAAAGTATTAACCACAGTGGATCTAAAATAATCTGAAAGCAGCACTACAAAATCGCCCATACAGCACTGAACAGTTGACAATGCAAGGCTTTTTTTAAAAAAAAAAAGAGGAATGTTACAGCTACTTGATTCCAACAGGAATCTACGAAAAAAAAACATTCAGTGTGAAATGTGTATCCTGTTCATTCTCGTGTGTTCATTTATAAAAGGCCCTACATCAGAATATCAGAGTAATAGCTCCGACGAGTGCCCACATACAACAGCCCACCTGAGTATGCAGCAGAACTGCTACCTTCTGGAGGAGGTCAGGAGAGCCTTACGCGAGCTTAAAAAAAAAACAAATAGTATACATGTAATATGTAATATAATTTAACTTAAAAGCTCGGAACAAAGATTTTTTTTTTTCAGATCAACGCTTTTTTCGGGAAGGATCATTAGGTGTGTCTCTGCTTTAAGCTCCCGCTCATTTGATTTCAGTTCACCAAAGTCACGGGCAGAAACTTTCTTTCTCGTTTGCTACTGATGCTGTCATTAATTGTTTAACATGGTAGATCTCTTGAATACCTCGACGTTATGTCTATGGTTATGTGGTTATGTCTATGGTTATGTCGTTATGTCGACGTTATGTCTTAAAAAAAGACCCACGTGTTTGAAGCACAACTAGCTCGCTAAGAAACGGAATGGCGAATGTCTGACAAGCTGACAAGTACGACAGCTCGTGTTTAATGCTCGGTAAACCGACTGTACCTGGCCCCGTGGTTTCAACACCTCCACCACACCCCCAGTGCATCAAACTCAGCTAATTCTCCGTATGAGTCACTGCGTTGAACAGTGTGGCAGGACAACAACACACACACACGCTCCGTGCTCTCGTCGCGTTAAAACCACGGCTGCTGATTGGTTGAATAAAACCAGCCAAGACACGGAACTGCCAAGGCCGATGGTGGCATCCGTTGTGTCTCTGGATCATCATCTGCATAGACATCTTGATCATCTGGACATAGACGGAAGGCGTTCTTTTTTTCTACTGATAATTTGAATACCATTTGAATACAATTGCTGGGAGTGTAAAATGTAACTTAAGGCACTTTATGTATTTTACTCACTATTATTT
Source organism: Urophycis tenuis (assembly GCA_036785325.1). NCBI lineage: Eukaryota > Metazoa > Chordata > Actinopteri > Gadiformes > Phycidae > Urophycis > Urophycis tenuis. The sequence continues at coordinate 1,376,238 of JAXIVH010000030.1, read as the reverse complement.
ACATCTTTTAACTCTTCTCTGGAGCAAACTGGACTGATTTTATATTTTTTACCTATATATTATGTTTATCTATTGTGCATATTGTTGTCTGTGTGCTTCTTGTATGTCTTTATGCCACTGTCAAAGACAATTTTCCATTTTATGTAAGTTTTATGGACATTAAAGAAGTCTAAGTCTAAGGGTAGTTTCATCGTCACAAGTTTAAATTAATTAAGTTAATTCATAGACAACCAAAACAACTTTGTGAAATTCAACATTTTATGAAATGGTGTTGGAGCTCCCTCTGTTGGCCGAAACAGCAAAATGTCCAGCAGTCAACCAGGGTCGCTCTTCACCAGATCAAAGAACTAAAGCCCCTGACTCTTTGCTTTCATGCATTTTCAATTATGTGGCTTCAGGGCTGCCGTCTCCCCTGTAATCAGCCCCTCCAATTCTGTTCATAAGCGGAGGACAGGTGTTGTCGCATCAACGCTTAATCAGCAGGTAAATCATACCAGCCAATCAGGTTATGCATGCAATAGCATGTGTTCACCCTGAAGTCGTCGACGCAGACAAATGTACAGTCGTTTGGGGGGTTTGGTTCTTTAAAACATTTTTTTTAATAACATTAATTGAATTTCAAAGTAATTGCAGTTTGTCATAATCTCAAGGGTCATATTCCAAACAAGGTGTGTAGCCACGGTAACTAAATAATTAATAGGATTGCACCAATGTGCAGTTAAGTTACACGATACATCTGCAGGTTGAGAGCTAATTCTTCCAACATTCGATTTACCAGCAGTACACGAGTGTGACATTCTTGAAATAGGTCAAGTTGTGGATGTAATACCCGTAAATAAAACCACGGCCAAAACTCCACATCAAAGCGAACCTAACGGGGGAGGGACGAAGGGGGCAGACAGGCACCGTGTGTGGAAAAACAGCAACATGCGCTTTCTTTTTTTTCGGACTCGTGTAGAGAAAGGGAGCGCAAGAGAGCAGACAGCGGTGCAGTTTCCATGATCTTTAATAAAAGGCACATGTACAGCCATAGTGAGATGAGTGAGTCCATTGGCATAGAGAAAAAGCGTTAGAACACAGAAATAAAGACGAGAGGTCAGGAGGAGAGAGAGAAAGAGAGAGAGCTCTATTTGCTTTACAGTATAATTTACTTTAGTAAAATCGCCTTGTTTTCATTCAAGTAAGTCTAACACTAACATGTCACCTTTCTAATTGACCTCCCCCAACACACACACACACACACACACACACACACACACACACACACACACACACACACACACACACACACACAATCCCTATGCTTATTGATCCACTACAAACACACACAGAACCGGCCCCCAACGTCCTGCTGCTGATGTTAGGGTTGTGATTGTGTTTCCAGTGGAGATGAGGTTGATATGTCCAAAGTTTGGAAATAGATGGGGGGGGGGAGGGTCTGAAGTTCTGTGTTCTGCGCCCAGAACACACCCACTGCCACGACAACACCCCCCCCCCCCCCCTCCCCCTGTCTCTTCAGCCAGTCCAGTACTGCTCAAGCCACTGTTTGCATTGGGAATCATGTACACTGGGGTGTCGACTGAAGCCAATGGGAATCTCACAGTTGTAGGATTTGTATACGCACAGACAGACAAACTCTTACACGCACACTCACTCTCACCAACGCACGCACATTCACAGGAACACACACACACTTAAAATTAAAAAAAAAACTAAAAGGTATAGTTCACAGGTACTTTAAATATTTAAGGTTAAATTGAAATAAAATGACTTAAGTTAGCATATTAAGATAAAATAGAACCACAACTAAAAGGATAAAGTAACTGAGGAACTACACATTAACCGTGTCGCCAGAGGGGCCTGCAGTCTAGTTGATGAAAGGTCAAGGGTAGGGTAGGGGACAAAAGGGCCGCCATCTTTGTTCACACAAAATGGCTGCCATTGCCAAAACAACTAAATGGAATTGTTTGGCTACAGATGGGCACAATGCTTAACAGGACAAAGATGCACAGCCGCAGGTGAGCATACACACACACACACACACACACACACACACACAAACACACACACACACACATACACGCACACACATACACCGTGTAGATAAGAGTTTGTGTCAAGTCAACCAAATCATTTCCCCCCCCCCCCCCCCTTCACATTCACAGTCTTGGGAACAATAGGGTTTGTACATCAGAATGCATGATGGGAGTTTTTGTGAGCGATACGCCACAGTGAGAGCTGAGGTCCTGTAAATGTCCTAAATCAACTTCAATATACGGTAACCTAGGCTCATGGAAGTTTTGTTTTGCCAAGCTTTATAGGAGAAAAACCGTGGCCGCTTAAAACACAACAATTTCCTCACATCATGACAAATCATTTCACAATGGATTACTCGACGATGACCCAAAAAAACAATCACTTTCAACATGACGACGAACATCCGTCCCCAAAATGGAGGCGGTCATTGTGATGTAATGTACAAGCCCTGTCGTATGACGCGGGCGCAACTTCATAACCCTCCTGCCTGTGTCTCCCAATCGCCCTCCCTCCAAACGAAAACACACACACATACACACACACACACACACACATGCACAAATGCAGTAGGTATGTCCAGCTTTGGTTAGTGTGTGTGCTACCTTTGGCTGTGGGGGTGGGAGGGGGAGAGGGGGAAGTTAAAATGTCAGACAGCCCGCAGTCAAGAGAATGTCCACAGGCACACACCAGCCGGCTCTTGATAACAAACCAGTATCCCCAGTAAACCCCCCCCCCCCCTCTGTCCCATACTGCATGCCCCAGTCTCTGGAGTCAAGCCCCCCCCCCCCCCATCCCCTGCCATTCCATGTCCATGCCCACCCAGTCTCCATAGCAACCTCACACTCCCCCCCCAAACGGGGGGCGTCGCCACATCGTGTCAAAGGAGGTAAAAGTAAATAAATGTGTTTGTGTCCGTCTGCGTTTGGTTGGATGTAAGCATGTGCATGAAATTGTAATGTACCTTGCGTTGTTGTGTAAGATTACATGCATCTGCGTGAACGTGTGTGCGTGTGTGTGTGTCTGGTGTGTGTGCGTGTGTGTGTGAATGCATGTTTAGAGGTATCAGTGGTTCAGTGGTGTCTCTCTCTCTTTTTTCTCCCTCCCTCTCTACCTCCTCCTCCTCCCCCCCCCCTCTCCCCCTTCTCATCCCTGCTTCCGTCCCAACACCTCCCACCCTCCCTCCCTCCCTCCCCACAAAATCAGCCCCCCCCTCCTCCCCCTCCCCCTCCCCCACCTCCCCCACCTCCTCCTCCTCCTCATTATTTTTGGATCTGGAAGATGAAGAGGCGCAGGTTGATGTTCTTGGCGGCCAGCAGCTTGTTGCACTCCACCGAGTCGGAGATGGGCAGCAGGACGTACTCCGTCTCGTTGGTGTCGTTGCTGAAGGCGTGGTGGTGGATGACCGGCTTGATGCGGACGTCGTCGTACGGGCCCTTCAGCAGCAGGAAGGAGCACTCCAGCGGCGAGTTCACCTGCACACACGCACACAGACACACACACACGCACACACGGTGAGAGGGGGGCTAGGCCGATGACGGTGCCCGCCGCCATGGAGAGGCGTGAAGCCCAGAGGGTTTTGTGGGGCGGCGCGCGGAGACGTGGGACTCAAACCAAGACGCACCTGCGAGGTTTTATTTGCGTTGGCTCAACGCGTCTGGGGCCCTCCTCCCCCCGCTCAGACAGACACGCTCTGTTTGTTTTAAAATGCATCTGTTTGTTCAAAGGCACTTTCACAGGTAAAGAGCGTTGCAACAAGGGGAGGAAGGCTTCTGTTGTCTCATAACCTTTCCTACACACTTGAATGAGGTGAAATCGAACATTTTTTTAGTTTTTTTTCCCCAAGGTTCGGGCTTAAAAAGCCATCGCGTTATCGAGTCGGGCTCGGACCGGATTTTGTCTGGGCTCGCCCTTTAACGCTTTTTTTACGAACAACACACTTCCCACCGTCAATACTGTAGCTGCATTGTGCTTTGCCTCGGTCAACTAACGAGGGCTATTTTTCTGGACCCCCCGGGAGGGAGTGTGTGTGTGTGGGGGGGGGGGGGGGGGGGTGGGTGGGCGGTCCCCAGGTACCTTGCTCTTGAGGATCAGCTGGAAGGACAGCGTGCGCTTGCAGGACAGGTTGGGGTTGCGCTCCGAGTCGTTGACGCGGGCCTTCAGCACCCAGGTCTGGTTGAGCACGGTGAAGCGCGGCGTCTCGTAGTACAGCCTCGTGATGAAGTCATCGGTCCGGTAGGGCCGGAACTGCACCTCTGTATGGGGGAGGACCGGGGAGACAAATGAGAGAGGGGGGAGGAGAGGGGAGACAAATGAGAGAGGGGGGAGGAGAGGGGGGGAGGCAAATGAGAGAGGGGGGAGGAGGGGGGGGAGACACATGAGAGAGGGGGGAGGAGGGCGAGGGAGACAAATGAGAGAGGGGGGGAGACAAATGAGAGAGGGGGGAGGAGGGCGAGGGAGCCAAATGAGAGAGGGGGGGGGAGAGGGGGGGAGACAAATGAGAGATGGGGGAGGAGAGGGGGGGAGACAAATGAGAGAGGGGGGAGGAGAGGGGGGGAGACAAATGAGAGAGGGGGGAGGAGAGGGGGGGAGACAAATGAGAGAGGGGGAGGAGGGCGAGGGAGACAAATGAGAGAGGGGGGAGGAGAGGGGGGGAGATAAATGAGAGAGGGGGGAGGAGGGCGAGGGAGCCAAATGAGAGAGGGGGGAGGAGGGCGAGGGAGACAAATGAGAGAGGGGGGAGGAGAGGGGGGGAGACAAATGAGAGAGGGGGGAGGAGGGCGAGGGAGCCAAATGAGAGAGGGGAGGAGGAGGGCGGGGGAGCCAAATGAGAGAGGGGGGAGGAGGGCGAGGGAGCCAAATGAGAGAGGGGGGAGGAGGGCGAGGGAGCCAAATGAGAGAGGGGGGAGGAGGGCCAGGGAGACAAATGAGAGAGGGGGGAGGAGAGGGGGGGAGACAAATGAGAGAGGGGGGAGGAGAGGGGGGGAGGCAACGGGAGAGCTACACTCGTCCCCACCACTCGTATGTCGTACAGAGGAACATCACAGTACATGTGATGACATGCAATGGTTAATTTAGCAACTGAAATGCATGAAACCTGTTCTGGTGACTTTCTTACTGTATTAGCAGCAATGAAATGTTTCACCTTCTCATGACAAATGTACTCTTTGTAAGTCGCTTTGGATAAATGCGTCTGCTGAATGCCCCTAAATGTAAATGTCAATAACATGAGACTCGGTGATAACTATAACCTTCGGCCGTGTTATCGCCGTGCTCCGCCAACCGTGTCGACCCCCAGCCGGCCGGCTCCGGGTTCGATCCCCGGCGTCCCCCCCCCCCCCGGTCCCAACACGTGTGTAAAAGCGAGAGGCCGTGGTCTTCCTCGACCCTCGTCCCCCGGCGCTCCACGTACCTGTGAAGCCGATCTTCTCGTAGCAGAGCAGGCCGAAGATGCTGTTGTAGAGCTGCATGTCGCGGCGGTGGCTCTGGTCCATCTCGCCGAGGATGCCCATCAGCTCCGTGCCGGTCTTGGTGGGGTGGGAGCAGTCGCCCTCGTGGGCGGGCAGCTCGTGGAAGGGCCCCTGCCACGGGCAGCCAATCCGCTTGTACTTGCACTGCGTCACCCTGGCGACGACAACACACACACGGAGGAGACGGTGCCTTCAGCAGCCGATCACAGCGGTAACGCGGTCGTCTTTGATTGTGCACAGCAGGAATACGGAACTATGATCGTTTTATTTTTTGCTCGTATGACGAAGTTGATTTGGGCATTTTATTTTAGGTTTACCACCTCAATTGCTGCAAACAGGTCGGTTTGCCGTCTACTGCAGTGAAGTGCTGCTGAATGTAGATACAGCTGTTTTCTTTTTGTTATTGCCATGGTTACAACACCCATCTGACGATTTCCATAACACGTTGCCATGGCAATGGCACAGGCATTGCTGTCCTGGGCGGGGTCACTCGCCGTTATGGTAACACCACGACAACATAATTTTGTCAACCAGGGTTCAACATCTTGTTGATCGACTGTTAAGCTCTGAGTAGGCTCAGGTTCTTCAGCAGTCAGCAGCGGCCTCTCTAATCATGCAAGGTCTGAATCGTTCGATACGTTCATTCGGGAACACGCGCGTGTCCACATCTACGTGCACCTGTGCATCCAACGCGATTCAGTTTGAAAAAAACGAAACTGACACGTTCAAAGACAGGTTCAAAGACACGTTATCCAAAACACCCGCCGATCAACAAACTCATAACAATGCTGGTAGTAAGTCTGGTAATATTCTGATAATTACAGGTATGGGCGTGTGCAGGTGAGACAGCTCACACCCGTGTGGCACACACACCTGTCTTGACACTCCTCCTTCTGGTGTCTCTCCAGGGTGGAGCGGGGGAACTGTTTGAGGCAGAAGGAGCAGTCTGCAGGCAGCTCGCTCACGGCCTTCTCCACCGCCAGGTTCCTGCAGCACAGGTTCTTGCTGATCTCGCACCTGCAGCCAGGGGTCACACACACACACACAGCCACTGTAAGTCACTGACATTACTATTACTACTATATAAATATATATGTAATGGGAATATGAATATAGAGTGAACCCACTCTATATATGAAAATACCTTATTATTTATTTGATATGACCAGGGTATTCGTCAAGGATTAAAAATACTTTTTCCAAGCGAGACCTTGATACGTGTACGGTGTGTATATTCACTCGT
>JAXIVH010000030.1:1354491-1364491 GCA_036785325.1 Urophycis tenuis | reverse complement strand
GAGATAAGATAAGATGTTATTTGCGTGTCGGGAGGCGATTGGCTTCGCCGGGATTTTGGCCCTTACCCGTCTCGGAGAGGATCTCCGGGGCAACGTAGGTGGGCGTACCGCAGACCGTGAAAATGGGCTCCGTGACCACCATGGCCAGACCAAAGTCCCCCAGCTTCAGTCTGTTGCTGCCGTCCGCCCTGCACTCAATCTGGCCAACAGAGGGGGGGCGGAGAGCTTGGAACGTGGCTCACCAAGGACAGAAGAGATCTGGCACACATGCTCTGGGGCCACGGGGGGGGGGGCACTCACCAGCAGGTTCTCGGGCTTCAGGTCGCGGTGGACGATGCTCTTGCCGTGGATGTAGCTCAGGGCGCCGCCCACGTCGGCCACGATGAGCCCCGCCTCGCCCTCCGGGAAGCGGCCCCGCCGGGCGATGGCCTCGAACAGGTCGCCGCCGTTCACCAGCTCCATCACCAGGTAGGCCTGCGTGTGCGTGTGGTAGTGGGCGAACAGCCGCACCACGCACGGGTGCGACAGGCTCCCCAGCAGGCTGAGCTCGTTCTGCATCATGTGCTCGCGGCCAATCAGCTTGGAGCGCTCCACCACCTTCAGCGCCAGGCTCTGGCCCGTGTCGCGGCGCCGGCACTCCCGCACGACGGCGAAGTTGCCGTCGCCGATCACGCGGCCGATGTCGTAGCAGCGCTCGATGTCGGCCAGCGTCACGTCCTTCTTGTCCCGCAGGAGGTCAAAGGGCACCCACCGCGGCGGCGCCTCCTCCTCCTGGGGAGCCGGGCACGCCTCCTGCGGGGAGTCGATGGACGAATGTCTGAGCTGCTCCCGGCACTGCTCCTCGTCCCTGTTCCCCGGCGGGGGGGCGGCGGCGCCCGGGCGCGCGCCACCGTGATGCTTGGCGGCGGCGCTCTGTTTGGGTTTCCTCGACACGGGAGGAAGCGGGGCTCTCCTGGGCATCTGATTGGGCACCTCGGAGCCCGCGAGCTGCTTGTTCCTCCCCGCCAAGCAGTTGTGGCACAGCGACGGGGACGCGGCGTGCTCGTCCCTCGGCGCCTCGTCGGCGTTGAACGGACCGACGGCGGCGGGCGGTTTCTCCCTAGCCCCGCCCTTCCCCCGGAGGGCCTGCAGGTGATTGGGCGGGTGAGTGGGCTGCCTGCAGGGGTGCTTCTCCTTGGGCGGCCGGCGCCCGGGGCTGTCGTGGTCGTGGCGCGGCCGTGTCTTGCCCGCGTGGGCGGGGGGCTGCGAGGGGCGCCGCGGCGTGTTCTGCTGCGTCCTCGCCGTGGCCTCGCGCCGCGCCTCCCTCTTGGCGTGTGCGCGCGCGTTCGTCTCGTCGCCGGCCGTCTCCTCGCTGTAGCCGCTGTCGGCTTTGGCGGCTTTATCGGGCGGGGGGCGGAGCCTCCTCTCCCAGGCGCGCACGGCGTCGGCACGGTAACGGCACTGCTCTGGAAACAGCTCCTCCAGGGCCTCCCGCACGCTCCCCGGCTCCGGACGGGCCCTCCCCAGGGCCAGGAACGCCACCTCGCCGCGGAAGAAGTCGCACACGCCTTTCACCTGGGGGAGGAGGTCACGGGGTCAGCAGCCAGCGCCGCACGCATCACAGCTCGTTAACTAACTTTACTTTTACTAATTGATACTCAAACGAATGTGTGCGTGTGTGTATAAATGTATACACACTTCATAGACTGTGTATATATAAATCTATATAAAAATATACATATATATATATACGTATATATATTATGCTTTTGTCCAAAGAGAGCTCTTGATGCTATAAACTTGCATTAAGTGCATTCAACAATGAAGACATAACCCAAGAAGTGCGAGAATCAGTATCAGAGTATAACCATAGTATAATCAGAGTATAAAACATATCAACATATACTTACTTCGCAATGGGTGCATTTGTGAAACATTATCAGCAACTTACATATGATGTAGGACGCATCATTTATTTCAGTCTCGTAAGTAATGCTGGAAGTAACAGTGAAATGTAAAAGACACAAGCCTTTACGCCCTCGTGTCCCCTCACTGAGTGGCTCCAAGTGTCTGTGTCCTGTGATAATGTGTATAGTTATACATGTGTATAGTTATACATGTGTATAGTTATATATGTGTGTATAGTTATACATGGTCACGTCCCACGCAGCGTCGGGCAGCTCACTGAGTGGCTCCCAGTGGCTGTGTGCTGTGATAACGTGTATAGTTATATGTGTGTATAGTTATATATGTGTATATATATGTGTGTATAGTTATACATGGTCATGTCCCACGCAGCGTCGGGGCGGCTCACCTCGCGGCCGTGGGGGGTGAACAGCCGCGTGACACGCCCCCTGTGCCAGCGGGGGAAGCCCAGGGCCTCCGAGACGTCCAATAGGAGCTGCTCAAAGGAAACCACGCCCCTGCGGTTCAACAGCACCGTTACCTAGGAAACAGACACAACCAGCGCTCGTCTACAGAAAAGGTCCTCGAGGAAGAAAAAAGCAACAACCTTTGAGACGTCTTTGTTTTAGGACACCGCAAAACCCCCAGGGCACCGCCTTGCAAAATGGTTCCTATTTCCTGCCCTTACATAACGGCTCAGCAGATCTATTTTTTGTCGTCAATTAGACCCCCTAACGATAGCTGAAGACATTAGCCATGAAGAGAGAGTCAGTGCATTTACCTTTATTTTCAGTCTTTAAGCGACAAGCTTTCACCAAAAGTGGTGTCACTAATCAGGTTAACAGTAGGACTGCCGGGTCAGCGACAAGTCCCAATCAAAAGCCATGGAAACTGAAGTAGGCCTACTCCAATCAGAGGTGGAGTCGCTCCGGAGGAGCCACAGTGATGGGCCATGCGTTGAAAACAACAACAACAACAACAACAACAACATGAATGGCGACCTGGGGTCCACTGGGGGGGTAGAGGGGGTTAGGGGGGCGGCGGCCTACCTTCCGCAGGTCGCTCTGACCACAGGGCCGGACGATGGTCACCAGCCGCGGCCGGCCGGCGCTCTGCTCGGCGTGGCGCGTGCGGAAGAGGGGGAGGGCGGGCTGGAGGGGGGGCGGGAGGGGGGGCGGGGGGCAGCGGGGCCTTGGGGGGGCGCCCAACGGCGCGCCCGCAGGGTGGGGGTGAGGGGCCCAGTGGCGCGGTCCGTCGCCAATGTGACTCGATGTGGAGATGGCGGGAACTGAGTGGGGGGGGGGGAGTAAGGGGGAGAGAGAGAAAAGAGAGAGAGGGGGGAGAGAGAGAGACAGAGAGAGGGAGGTAAGGAGAGAGAAAGAGAGAGAGAGAGAGAGGTAATGAGAGAGAGAGAGAGAGAGTGGGGAAAGAGGGAGAGACAGAGAGGGAGGTAAGGAGAGCGAGAGAGAGAGAGAGAGTGCTTGATTACTATTGACGGGGTACATGTAAAAAGTCATAAGAAACTTGACCCCTGTCGTCCACTATTGTCCTTGCTTGTGCATGCGTGTGCGTATTGGCGTGTGCGTGTGTGTGTGACTGAAAACAAATCCGGCTGATCAGATTTGAGTGTTTTCCATCCCATAGAGTGCAAGGGGGCCATTTGAGATTGTTCAGGCACCTTGCTCCTCCAGCTGAATTATTGATGCTTCCTTAAGAAACACACGCAAGGATGGAGTAAACGCACACACACACACACACACGCGCACACACACACACACACACACACACACAGATACTTAACAAAGGCTGGCCCGTGTGCAGGCTCATTATCAATAAAGCATTACACGCGCATCTCTGACGTTTCACTTTCTGACACAGAAATACGGGAAGGGAATACGCATGTGGACTGCAGTGCTTATGGAGGACAGCTTGACCCACAGAAACACTGGGTCCTGCCTCTTACAGAGACTACAATAGGGCCCCGTTCAGTAAGACACCTGGCCCCTAGAGATAAACACACGCACACGCGCACACGCACACACACACACACACATACACACACACACACACACAATGCCCCCGCTACCCACTTCTTCACAGAGACACACAAAGCACCCAGTGTCCGGTAAAAGCCCGTAAAGGGCCAGCTGTTGTCAGTCAGGGGTGGTTACTTGAAATGTTACAGTTATAAGACTGTATAGGATAACACGACCCACAGACACATTAAGCCATTTCAACACCTTCTTGGGCTTCAGAATGGACAGAGAACCGTATTTCAACACACTACTAATGTATATCTTTTTTTTTTCTTTCTTTCTTTTTTTTTCTTTTTTTGTCAAGCACTTATCTCTGCACTCCCATCCTATCAATCAACAATCAACAATGAAGGACCTTGTAGTACAACGTAGATCAATTGTATACCCAACAACATTGCCCGGACCGGTCCATGTCCAGCTGCTACAACAACCAAAGCGTTCATACTAGATATTGTGAGGCTGATAGATGTGGGACACCCTGCGGTTGTTTTTGAATGCATTCAATCAATGAACTTACTTGTCGCTTTCCATTTTTCCCCAGGCGCGTGATATCCTTGTTGGGGTTTCCATGCGGGCGTCATGACGGTCCAAACTAAACGGACGCCAAAAAAAGTACCAAGAAATCCGCTGTGTCTCCTTCACACCTTTAATGGTTTAAAAGCCTCGTGGTTTCGGCTGATAAGAGGTTGCGTGCATTCGAGGGTGATGAGACGCGATGCGCGCGCTGGGCAGGACGGTGAGCGGCCGGTGTCGCTGCGGTTGCGCGCAGGGGGAGTGGAGTTCTGCCAGACGGTGTCAATCGTGAAAGTTGGCCCCGAACGTAAACAGACAGGGCCACGGCGACAACTGAGACCGCTACGTCGGATGCTGTGACTCTCTTACATAACAATCGGTATCTAGAGTCACCGGGGCCTTAAATACCGTAGTGTGGTAAAAAAAAAAAAAAAGATAGAGACGGACAAGAGAGGGAAACACGAAATGTGCATGTAGGGCTGGTATAGGCTACTACTTAATTATGGCAACGGAGTTAATTGGACGGATTGATTAATGGAAAATTGGCGTACTGATCTGTTTACAAATCTAAATGACTGCAGTATCAGTGCACTATGACTTCACGAAAGCGGCCTATATTTTTCTCACTATGTGGGGGTCGAAAAAACAGAAGGAATTTAGTTTTACGGGACTAATTATGGAAAATATATTCCCACGGGAGGCCACCCTTTAAACAGCTAATGAAATCGCTCACGCGTGTAAATCCGCGGGCGCGCACAGACACACAGCTGTGTCCAGCTTTTAGCACATCCTCACACGGGACGTGGGGCCGTAACCATGGATACTGCTAACATTGGATACCCCAGCAACAAGTCCTTTCCCGGATGCTCATCCTGGATTCTGTGTGTGTGTGTGTGTGTGTGTGTGTGTGTGTGTGTGTGTGTGTGTGTGTGTGTGTGTGTGTGTGTGTGTGTGTGTGTGTGTGTGTGTGTGTGTGTGTGTGTGTGTGTGAGTGAGTGAGTGAGTGTATGTGTGTGTGTGTGTGTGTGTGTGTGTGTGTGTGTGTGTGTGTGTGTGTGTGTGTGTGTGTGTGTGTGTGTTTGTGTGTGTGTGTGTGTTCGAGAGAGGTTGAAGGAGATTTCATTCAGAAACTGGGATGTAGGCCCATAGTCACACACCCACACATCACAACACTCAATGCATATGTTTTATTGTAGGCTACATTTAGATATTATTTTATAATAATAACATCTGTGATGCGTTGTAAGAGGAGATCTTTTTCAAGTAGGCCTAGGCTAAATCACATTACATGCAGTGCCCGTCCAAAACACGCCTGTTCGCTTCGCTTGGTATTGCCGCTGGCAGCTTTCTCCTGAACCACTCATCCAAACACTTCACGATTCCAGTTCACCCTTGCCCTGCCTTCTTTGCTCCTCGGCAGTACGCACGTCGCGTGTGAAGTCGATCGGATGAACGTTTGACAAGGAAACCAAAGGACAGACACACAGACCCCCCGGTTACAGTCGGACTAGTAGACAGCTCTGAAAAACGCGCCTCTTCGGAACGGGCCGTCCGACTGCCCCTCCTATCCCCTAACCCTGCCCCCCCCCTGGCTGACTCGGTGGTGGGGGTGAACCCTCCATGCGATACACTACGACGGAGCAAGAAAATTCGATGACACGTCTTAATGAGAGCCCTTAAGTGCAGACACGTGATACAGTGCCGTGTAAGGTGCCCCTACAATGGTCTAACCTTGACGTCCCCTAAGGTTCCAGTGGATAAGGGTGTATGACATAGTCCTTATCCAGTGGGTACGGACTATGTCGCCCCCCACATGTCCCAAAGGGTGTCCCTCCTCGAGAGAAAATAGGATCCGTCCGCCATCCATCTGCACCAACCAAAACCCGCACCCACCTGCCATCCGCCGGTTGTTTTTAGGTCTATAGGCGATGGTGACGCGGGGCTAGAAAGTTATTGCCTGCCCTTGAAAGGACATAGGTAACGATAATTAACAGTGTGTGTATATTTTTAATTTGATTGGTTAAACCGGATTTTTTTTTTGTCACGTCATCCGCACGATCCGCGGCTGCAACCGCCAACCGCGCGTCTCTAATAGGGTAGGCCTACTGTTAGTGAGGAAACAGGATGAAGTGCTTAACTATAGGTGCTCCTCTAATGGAGAGGTCTCCCTTATATGAGATATTACAATGGGGTAAACTTGCCTTGCCCGACAGATGAGATTCTGGAAAATTACGGAAAAACAAAAAACGAATGAAGAACTTCCAGGGGAGAAAACACGACCGCCTGCCCGTGCAATGGGAGATAATATACAAAATACATACACACTTTCCTAAATAGAGACGCAGCTAATGGTGGATATCAGCTCAGTTCCCGTTGTAGCCACATGGTGGCGCGGTAATTGCAATTGTGTGCAAGGGCGTGTAAAGGGGAAAACAGTAAACAGTTTCTGGCCGTGCGAGTAAGTTCTTCACCCTGTCTAAAAACGATTTTATTCTGAGCTCTTGGCTATTATATACATTGGAAATATACTCACAACGTGCAGTAGACGGTTCGTATTGGTGATTCAATTAGCTATGGACATTGATGTTACTCGAGAGCTCGCGTCACCGCACCTCAGTGCCAAAACCAGACGCCCAAGCGGACATGTTTTTTTTTTAAGTTGGTGTTATATTTCGTGAAAATCTAGTTTTAGGGGAACTATAAGGATTCCCTTTCAAAACATTTGATTACTGGAGCTCTCGTGGTCGCCGTTCATGGGTGGACAGAAGAACCTCATCGCTGGACCTTTTGCGACAATTTCCTTGTCGTTGGATCGAAAGGAGCCGACTTCAGGACACTGACAGATGGATCGCTTCACGGACTCACTCACCGAGAGTCTCTCCTACACGACACACGTTGTTTTTTGTGAAACGAAAGTCATGCCGACACAAACAGGATGACCCACGCTGCAATATTGGTGAGTTTATTGCCATTTAATACAATCAAGATGAGACGTATATGTTCATGGATTTCAGGAATTGCATCGTTCACAATGCTTTAGCGCTCAATTCGGAGTCATTGCTCAGATCCCATTGTTTTGTTTGGCTGTTAAGTGTGTTTTCAATGTGGCAAATATCAGCCTCCAACTTTAACTGGTCAGCCCGAACAGACGCGCATGCGCAACAGAATAATAACAAAGACGCCACGTGCAACACGCTGTCATGCGGAAGTTAACGTTGAGGTCACAGAAAGCAGCATTTAGGTTTAACGAACAAGTTGGTGCAGTCTAGAGTAGGGTTGACACCATAGACAGGTTGACACGGCTTGGACGCCAGTGGCTTTCGGATCCACTTATCGGTCCGAGTCCGAATTTGTTACGGCAGAGCTTCAATGTAGACTAAAAGTGTCCTAAGACACATTCACGACGCTATTCAACATAAACTACACAGGGGGTGTTGTGGGTGACAGATCGCCAGGTCGTTATTAATCGCCATCTAACATTACTACCATTAACTGTTATTGTTCACTGTTCCTCCCGTGAATAAATCGCAGCTGTCTTCCATGTTTGTATTCATCGCCAGCGCAGAATGGTGACGATTGTCGATCAAGAGTGACGTAAGAGTCGCACGACTGAGGTCGCGTTGCACCCAAACCCAATCTGAAGCATGCCTGCTTTAGGACCACGTGTGTAATGGGCCACGCTTGCTTGCGGTGTGACCCTCACAGTCCTCTGCGGCTAGATCGCAGGTAGACAAGTGGACAAGAAGAAGTAGAAGTAGAACTACGAGCGTGCTGTGGGCCAATTGTTTTCCACGCCAGACATTGTTATTGGTGTGTTGTATTGGAACCGTAGCCTAGTATTCAACGAACTAAACGCATTTACAAAAGTAGCCAGGCGGCAAGACGTGAAAACAAGTTGGTATTTTCAAGGAATTTTATTTAATCTGCCCTCAAGGGCTACGCCAAATGTGGCTCAAGCCGCGGTGTCCAAAAAGTCACAGAACAGAATATTTGTGGCGTCTTGAGTACGTGACATTTATAGGCAACGTCGTAAATGCAGCCGTCTCGAGACTGTAAGACAGCCTCAAACCAAACAATACACGTATTAACATATCCGAAGTTAGGCCTGCAAGTGTTGATTATATTTGCTTATTTCGACATAACAATCTGACTTCATTTGTGATTAAATCAGTCGCTGACAATACCTAAGCATTGGGTACACTCGATGCGATTATAGTAAGTGACCAACAGAGGGGGCAAGGAACAATACCATTTCCCAGTCAAACCTGGAGTTACAAAACAGTAATCACGCAGCTCCACACATGAGAATATAAGTTATGTGAACAGAATGTTGAACGGAATGCTGACAATGGGTGTCGGTCAGGCAGACATGTTTTGAAACCAACCACCACCATATAATTTAACAACATAGACGGGCTATAATTGAGGTGGAAACAGTAGGCCTAATTGTAAAAGGAAAGCATTGCAATTGAACCTAACGCAAACAAACGCACAATAAAATACTATCAGATAGTAAGGGTTGTTTGTGGTTACAACCATAGTTTGTTTGCCTGTTTGAAAACTTTATTGCCCATTAAAAGTGAAAGAGTTGTCTATGATGATCATGAAAGACAAACATTTGTTAATAAACGGTTCAGAAGTGCATTTTTGTTATGGCAGTCTGATTTAGCTTTCAATGCAAAGGGATAACTTTGTCGTCATCTTTGTAAAAGCAGGAATGTCTGATAAGGTATCCAAGTCCATAGGCACGGCTGGGAAACAGTCTTATCCACGATGTACTTGTTGTAACCGTGGTAACCACCAATCAGAACAGAGAGACAGAATGAGTGAGTAGGCTCAGTAAGTGAGGGTGTGTGTGCGCGTGCCTGTGTGTGTGTTTGTGTGTAGAGGGTGTGGGGTAAGAGTATCCAGCTGTTTGTCTAGCTGTCCCCTTGGTTCCCATTCAAAAAAGCAACGTTCCCATGGAGGCCTGCTGCCAAACAAAAAGAAACGTTCCCAATGTGTGCTGTGTTGGTTCCTTACAAGTTCTTCCCTATTTGTTTACCGTTTGTGTTGGAGTGAATTCTCATCCAACTGGCTGTTGGCTCTCACACACACACACAAACACACACACACACACACGATGGGTGTGTACATTGTGTCTACAATGTGTACACAATTTACTGTCATATATTTACATACACACACACACACAGGCAATGTGTGAGGCAATGGTATCAGGGCAAACGGTGCAATTGCAACACCAACAGGCATTCCAAAGGAACAGATGTATTTCAATGTTTTTTTTTTTTATTGTACATTTTCCAAGAGAAATAAAGTTACAAAAGAATGCAAGTTATTCGGGGCTGGTGTATCATAGCACTGTTTCTACCTTTCAACATCAAATCACACAGACACAAAAACCAACATGTGTTCAATGGCTTGGATTGACCTTCCACCTCCTTTCCCTCTCCCAGCATGGCCAACTGGGAGGCCACCTGTTTGTGTCAAATACCAAACCACTGCACATTTGGCTCTTGATTATTCAGCCGCACACATGTGTGAGTTCAGATAGAGTCGGAGGGAAG
>JAXIVH010000030.1:1334491-1349491 GCA_036785325.1 Urophycis tenuis | reverse complement strand
GGGAGGGTTAGGGTTTTCACAGTCTCTCTCTGTCTCTCGCCGTGACCCAGTTATGACCTCACTGTTGACTTCAGTTCCTTTTATGACATTTTTCCGTTTGTCGTTTGCTGTTTCTTTGTACCGAACACAGGAGTACACTGCTGTGTTCACGTTTTTATTATATTTTTCCTCAACAAATCCCGTGATGTTCATCTCTTGGGGTTTTTTTTTGTTTGTTTTTATGCCAAAAGTATTTGTTCCAAGTTCCAAGGAATGGAAAAATGTTGGAAGAATAAAAAAAAATTGAAACTCAAATTGGTGCTCTTTTTAATCTTACCGATTTTGAATGAAAAATGTATGGAAGTATAATTTTGCAATGGTATATGAAATTAGAAAATGAATGGCCGAAAAAATGGCAAATTGGAAATTACAAATAATTTCCCGTAAGACGCAGTACTTAATGGTGCCAGATGTGCATTCTCATGTGGTTGTGGTGTGTGTGTGTGTGTGTGGGGGGGGGGGGGGGTTATTTATACCTTGACTTGGCTGGGTGGAAGGGAAAGTTTGATTGAACTATGCGTGCGTCGCTCACCGGCCCTCCTGCCTTGGTTGTGCTTTGTAAACCTGTATGTGCGGGCTATAACGGGAGCATACCCTCCGACTGTAGATTGGGGTGTCATGTGTTTAGTACACACCGCCAAGCGCGCCCAGGGTCACCGCACTCGCCAGTTAAAACAGAGCGCCTACTTCGCGCTGATAAGACGTCACAAAAATAAATAGCCAGCGGCACTTGAATTACACCAACACGCGCGTCGGAATGACTACGTCACGCGATCGTCCTCAAACGAACAACCGCGCAGAGGAAGCGTTGTGTGAACGATGAGTTGGAGGTCGTCGGAGAGCGGAACAACGTGGGGTTTTGCAGAGCCAACCAAACCACCTCACGCCATGTATAGGAATCACAGCGTGACGCTGTCTCCTGAACCCACCCGTGTTAATTGTCTACAGCCTCACGTTGTCAATACTGCAAGCTATTTGCAAGCCAAGATTAAGTGAAGAAAAAAAAACCCCTGGAAAAGTCAGTTTATTTGACATGAACCCTTATCCTCTATTGACACGAGTCAGGGTCATCTTGCCCACCCCAAATAACAAATACAATTGAGTGGTGTTTTGTAACCAACACGTGTGTGTGACCTCCTGGTGTCTGGGCCAACCTGTTATCTGTGTGCAGGTCGAGCAGGGGTATTCCGTCAGACTCGAGTACACTCCGGATGACCTCCATTGATCGGGGCCGCTTCCAGAGCTCAAATCAGTGGGTTTTGTCTTGTCTGCCCCCCCCCCCAACATCAAACCTACAACGCTGCCATGCACCTACAGTCAAGATCTACCAGAGGGATTCGCAATGTTTTATTTGTATTCAGGACTTAAGACGGTGACGACATGCGGGACTGTGACCACTGTGAGCAGACATCTGACGGCACACACTGGAGCAAAACACACGCATCAGAACACATTCCCACCAGAAGAGACAACCACAGGATACCACATCGGTGTGTGTGTGTGCTCTGCCCAGCCCCCCCCGGTACCATGCACACTTCCCCTCAGTGCTTTTATGACTTCCTATGAGTACATCTGTTTGTTGTAGTTGTTGTTGTTTTTATTTGCCGTCTTTATATGTGTATTTGCAACTTACAAACCCCGTCTCCCTGAACTGGACTATGGGGTAACCGGAGATTTGTAATCAATATGAGGAGATCCAATGCCGCTGGCTCGTGGTTACACCTATCTGGTTACTCACTCTCTGCTCAGGGGTTACTTTAGGACGTCTGTCTTCTCTGACCTTGCTTACCATGCAGGAGGGGGGAAAGGATAAAGGAGGTCATTTAGAAATGTTTGCCATGGTGAAAGCTTTTGGGACATAATTGAAGTTAATGAGGAGTAATAATGGGAAGAACAAATATGCGATGCGTCTACAGTCCTCGCTGGAGAGTAGTTTAAGAAATTGAGGAAGTCCGTCCGCTCTCTCTTTTCCTTCTGTAGCTGGTCTGATTGTGTGTGTGTGTGTGTGTGTGTGTGTGTCTGAGATAATGACGTGTGGGTCTCAGCTGTGTTTGTGCGATTTGGCTTTCTTGTGTTTCTTCTTCTTTTTGTCGTCCCGGTCTTGCGTGTGGCGCCCCCTCTTGGCCTTGCTGGGCGCTGCCGCCCCGTCGCTGCTGCTGCTGTCGCTGTCGGACTCCTTCCTCTCCCTCTTCCTCTTCCTCTTCTCCTTCTTCTGCTGTTGTTGTTCAGAAGGGAAGACAAGTGGGTCAATAGTCTGCTCGACCACTGTACAGTGACTAAACAGACAACACTGCCAATTCCCTTACGTTCACTGAATGAGCATCACTCAGGAAATGTCTTTTTTAATATAAATTCAATACTCTACCATAGTGTCCTTACTATGCCATTCATACATTTTATGTATTTATATTATACATTTATATGTAGGTCTAATTAGAGTATTCATTGTTGACATTATCACAACCATGATTCAAAAGTTGTGATGGAAACACACTCACACACGCATGCACACACACACACACAAACACTTGCCTTCTTCTCCTTCTTCTTCTTCTTCTTCTTCTCTGAGTCGGGCTGCTGCAGCTGTGGCGGCGCGGCCGTCTGTTGGGGCTGCGGTGACGCTTCGTCGTCCACATCAGGCAGGAGGGCGTACTGCAGCCCCGGGGTAGAAAAACAGTCTTTCGTGAAGTGCCCTGAGAAATTGGGAAATGGTCACAAATGAGTTGGAATCCAAAGGAGAGGCCTCTTCTACAGGGGTTCACACTCTAGAACACGGTGGACTGTTCGTCTTGTGCCTGATTGGCACTGATTAGGGCATTAGTTGTACACTAGCAATGGTTAACCTAACCCTAACGTTTCACCTTCTTCTAACAAATGTACTTTTTGTAAGTCTCTTTGGATAAAAGCACCTGCTAAATGCCCTAAATGTAAAGTAGCAGAAGGGTTTATCAAGGGTGGCTCACTCGTTGTGGTGAAGAACAAACACAAGTGTGCCATCAGCATTGCACAGGAAACCTGTGGTGTTCCGCAGTCAACGTGAGAGCGTTACGCAACAAAGTGCACAAGTTGCAGCGTCGCTCCTTACCCTTGCAGCCACACTTGGCGCAGGTGGTGTTCAGCACCGCATCAAGTGTGATTCTCCTCCCGGTGTGGTCTTTAAAATTCCTCCTCCGCCTCTCATCCTGCCTAGCAACACACACACACACACGGTGATGCAATTAGCGCGTCTGGGCACAGAACACAGAACACACAGGGAAATAAACAGTGAGTGAAAACTTACTCGGCCATCACATTGTTGGGGTCCAAGTCCCGCCCCGTGCCCTGATTGACAGCTTTCATTGAGAAGGACAACTTGACCTTCTCGCCCTGAATCTGAGACACAAGGGGACAGAGCTGTAGTGATGTATAACGTTCTTAAGTATGTTGTAATTGGTGTATAATCCCATGAAAATTAGTGATGTGCGGAAGGTGGTAGGGAATTTAGGGGGGGGGGGGGGCATGCAGTACACATCACTGTATACTGCATGCCCTGGTGTGTGTGTGTGTGTGTGTGTGTGTGTGTGTGTAGGTACCTCTCTGCCAATGACTTTGATCCACACTTTTTCTCCCATGTCAACGATCTCTGCAGCATTCTCGACCCGCGAGGCTGACATCTCGCTCACATGTACGAGGCCTGAGTGGGGGGGGGGGTTGGATGGTGCCATTGATGAATGAAAGAACATGAGTGAACTATTGCATCGTACAAACTCCAGCTCAACTCATCACAAACACACACACACACACACTGGGTTACCTTCCTTCTTGTAACCAGGCAGGCGGACGAACGCTCCATAGGTCTGCACGGAGACCACTTCGCCCTGAGCGATGCTGTACATGGGCGGGAGGCCGTCCAGCCCCGCGGGCTCCGGCGGTGGGCCATCCGAATCAGACATCGTTACTACTGGGAGGGCAGGTGTGGACAGAAAAAAAACTGATTCTCACAGTGGACCTCACAGTGGAATGACGGACGAAGGAATGAATGAATTAGACACGGGGTCGCGAGATAATGTAAGCTATACGTATAGCCACCGCTTATGTTCATATCGTTAAACCGTTTTACCAAAGTAAAATCAAAATCTAACCTAATTAATTGTATGTAAATACAACTTGTGTGCGTGTGTGCGTTAGATTATTGTTTTAATGCGGTATCGAAGGTGTGGTCAAAAATCGGTATGATGTAAACACCTTTTGATCAAAGTAGATTGCATGAAGTATTTCTACTAAGTTGGTATTTGGGCAGCCCCCTTTCACAGTCTGCCAGCACTGTGCACTGTGTGGGAACTATGCTAGTGGGCTAAGCTCATTTGATACAATAGCCAACGTTAGCTAAGCATGTTGTCACCAGAGAAAGGCGTACAAGCAGAATTATCTCAGTGCAAAGTGCTTAGCACAATGGCGCAATAATGTAGTTTATTGTGCATCTTTATACGGAGCGCAAATCATTTAAACATACTTATTATTACCTAGCGTGTTTGCAGGGGAGTCGATTCAGTACTATATCCGGTGCGAAAGAGTTGTCAACATGTACTCTAGCCAATCACCGCCGTCGGCGCAAAGTCCAGCCAATCGTCGTCCTCGCTGCTAGCGGAAGTACTTCCCCGACCTCTGGTGAAGCGATCGTTAGCACAAAGCTGGGCTTCGAAAGTGTTCATTCATTTTGTGAATTTGTATATAAGTTTGAATACACATTTCAAAGCAGCGAAGATGATCGAGCAAAAGAAGAGAGCCGCCGACATGGCGGTGGTGGCTACCGGTGTCAAGCGGGCCCGGACCGAGCTGATCGCCGCGGCTCAGTCGCAACAACTCGTGGCCATGGTACGGAAACCCAAAGACTACTTACTAAATATGTTATTGTATTGGCAAAAGCCGAATAGAGCTGCATTATAGCCAATCAAAGTCATGTAATGTACAATACGTGACTGAAAAGCATCCACCGCCACTCATTCACTCAACGCTGTACTACTTTCCAATGTATTGCTTTCGATGGGTGTTTATTTGTTTGCTATACAAATCAGAAAACATTACACGCGTGACGTGTCTGAGTCAATAATGTAATCTATTCAACTTCGCTGCTCCGAGATATGCAGAGATTGTGATGAATATGAACAGTAGCTGATGTCTTTCTGCGTAGGGTCCTCCGCGGAGCTCCAGTCTCCAGGCTCCCATCATGTTGATGTCTGGCCACGAAGGAGAGGTCTACTGCTGCAAGTTTCACCCCAACGGAGCCACACTCGCCTCCTCGGGGTTTGACAGACTCATATGTACGTTTCTCCGTGTGTGAAGTATCCCGTTACTCGTCCATCTCTATGCATTCAAACACTTGTCTATGCATTCGTGGACATTCGTTTCGGCGTGCTAGAGATTGTCTTTGCTCCCCTTCCAGTGATGTGGAACGTGTATGGAGACTGCGATAACTTTGCTACTCTCAAGGGACACAGCGGGGCAGTGATGGAGCTCCATTACAACACAGACGGCAGGTAAGAATCCCAAATCATGGAAAGGAATCTATATTCACGTGGTTGAAAAAAACGGATCACTGAAAGAAAAACCAGTGGGTAGCTATTATTTTACATGAATATGAATACATTAGTAATGCATAATGAGATAGAGAGCCTTCCTCTGTGGTGAATCAAACGTTATTGCCACACGAGGGCACTGTTAGTACTTAACACAACAACATACACGGCTGGATACACAAAGTGCACCGTAGTCTCGACGCCATGCGACGCTGTAATCTACGTCTCTGTGCCCGTGTGCGTTCTAGCACGCTGTTCTCGGCCAGCACGGACAAGACGGTGGGCGTGTGGGACAGTGAGACCGGGGAGAGACTGAAGCGGCTGAAGGGCCACTCCTCCTTCGTCAACTCCTGCTACCCGGCCCGCCGCGGCCCCCAGCTGGTCTGCACCGGCAGTGATGACGGCACCGTTAAGGTAAACCCCCAAGAGTACCACAGCCAATCACAGTGCAGTGTGCTTTTACTTTGAGGGGAAATATACAAACCACTACATATATTGAAGGTTGAATGGGGGGAGTATGCGGTGAAACAGACAAACAGACAGACAGACAGACAGACAGACAGACAGACATACTTTAATGATCCCTGAGGGAAATTGCAAATATGTTTGTTCATATTTGAACAGTTGTTAATGTGTGAAGATGGATAGAGAAAAATGAAGACATACAATGTCCCTGACCTCTGTACTCCTTTTAAACTTTATGGTTGTTTTGGGTCTGTGACAGTTGTGGGACATACGCAAGAAGGGGGCGGTCCATACCTTCCAGAACACCTACCAGGTGCTGGCCGTCACCTTCAACGACACCAGCGATCAGATCCTGTCTGGAGGAATCGACAATGACATCAAGGTACGTTCCTCCAGCGGTCACAAGGAGAAGAAATGTTTCACTTTACATGCAGTACATACATGTAGTGTTTCGGTGTGCCACTGAGTTCATGTGGGTGTTTGCATTATAAATCACTTTTTACTGATATGTATGTATTTGGATTTTCTGCAAAATGTATAAATGTCCACAACTTGAATTCAGTCATGAAAACCACAAGATCAGAACGAAAAATAATAAAATGTTTACCTTTTTAACTTTTGTGTTGCCTATTGTAGGTCTAATGCTTTGTGTGCTGCCCCATTCCTCCATTGCTTATTTCTGTTGCTAAACATGAAACTGCATGTTCCCTGTGTTGTGTGGTGCAGGTGTGGGACCTGAGGCAGAACAAGCTGATCTACAGCATGCACGGCCACAGTGACTCCATCACCGGCCTCAGCCTCAGCTCAGAGGGCTCCTACCTGCTCTCCAACTCCATGGACAACACGGGTAGGGGGCTGTGTCTGTGTGTCTGTGAGGCTGCATCCGAATACGCATACTTGACTACTATATAGTATGCATTTTGTAGCACGTGACAAATATAGTACGTACGAATGCTGAGTACGCATTGTGTAGTACGGAAATGGTTTCCGAATGCGTACTACCGCCACAGTGTACAACGGTAGGACACTACGCTATCCCACAATGCAGCAGAGTCTGGTAACCGAAGAAGAAGAACGACGCGGAGAAAATTAAAATAAATAATAAAAGCAGCGATATCAAGAGCCATTCGCGCAGGAAGAGACATTTTAATTCACTAGCAACGACGACAAGACAGAAAACTATGAGGTAAATGATCGGAGGTGACTTTTTAATTTTGCCGGCATCTGATCTGCTGCGCACAGAGGGGGAAATACGTCATCTCCAAAGATCCGGTAGCGTTTTCGGTGGTGTTCGGAAGCGTTCGGAGGCGTTCTACGTACAGCTGTAGCACGTACTACATTAACGGTCAAGTAGTAGACACTGAACAGAAATAGTATATACTGAGTATTCGGATGCAGCCTGAGTCTCTGAGTCTCTGAGGGGAGGACAAAGTAGTGGCAAGGGTGTTTAATTCCCAGCCAAAAGTTTGATTCTGTAGTGGTCCACTCCCACTACTTAAAGGGGCAGTGTGTAGAATTCAGTGGCATCTAGCAGAATGGACTTGGCAGAAATTTATTATAACCTTAAGACATACTTATTTGATAGGTGTGTTGTAATTGATGTACAATCCCATGAAAATTGGAATTGTTGTGTTTTTCTTAACCTTAGAATAAGCACTTTATCTGAAGAGTGGGTCCTCTTTCACAGAGCCCGCCATGTTGTACCACCATGTTTATACAGTGGCCGAGAACGGCCCTGGAAAGGCCTTGTTTAACAGATTTTAAATGTCAGGATAAGACTTGTAGGAAGGAGGGAGGGGGGGGGGGAGTAGTTATCCCCATGGCCACCACCTGTTTGTGATTGTTCTATTGTTGTTGTATTTGGAATGTCCTCCTATTACTTTCCTTGAAGCTGAGCTTTTAACTGCTGGCTGTGTGAATAAAGGGACATGCTCCGCCCCTCCACCAACACATCCTCTGTATTCAGAGGATTTCGATTATCATGGAGTTTTATGTTTTAATCAAAGTGTAGAATTGTTTTGTGAACGGCACCCTGGCGGATGAGGGGGGGATAATGAAAAGTGGTTGTGCACTCTCCAATACATCCATCCTTTGGGTTTGTTCGTTTTTGAGGTCGATTCCCTGTTCAATACCTAAAAGCTGACGCTAGTCACATGTTTTGTGGGGTTGGCTTTGGAGGCAGGACCTGAGGGGAGTGGTTGGGTTCTTTCGAAACCTAGAGCTACACTCTCCACCGTGACATTGATCATCAGAAGAATCTCAGCGTTGACACAATGTTCCCGCAGATAAACGGCACAATCATTGATGATTCGTGTATTACACTCGTGTGCTCAAGCAGATGACACGAGCAAACGCAGATAACCTCGACACGCACATTTGCACACGACCAGAACTGTACTTTGTGTTGGATTAGATACACTGTTGACACGTTGCTGTCTGCGGCCACATTCAGCAATACAGCGTGCTGTGATTCCTGTGTAATCACATTTCACCACATCAGATCAAATTGCAATTGCTGCCATTTCGAATATTTATCTTGCTGCGTGTGTCTATATGCCACTGTATTCCCCCTGACACTGTGACAAGTCAAGATGTTGACGTCAATTCAGTTGAGCGTGGTGGCTCGGGCCAAAGGGAGAGCTTGTGTATTGTATTAAAGTTCCACTTTAATGCTTAATGTAATCTATTGATCTCTGTGTGCAGTGCGCATCTGGGACGTGCGGCCCTTCGCTCCCAAGGAGAGGTGTGTGAAGATCTTCCAGGGGAACGTCCACAACTTTGAGAAGGTGAGAGGAGGCGAGCCCGCCGGTCCTGTCTCGGTCGTGCAGCAGACCGCAGTTCACGTGCCGGCGGCCAGTAGAACGATGCCGCGTTGTCACCGACACAACAGCAGCCCTTCCGCCATCTTGCATCAAACGGTCCATTTGATTTGACCTGTTAGCATCGACTCATTCTCGTGGGGATGGTTTCCTAGCCCGGTCAGGATTTGGCCCTGTTAGTTAAGACCCCAGGTTAATTGTTAACACTGACTATGTCAAGATGTAAATCAGCCTGAATTTTTGTTGCCCTCGTGCACGCGTTATATATGATGTGAATTGATCACCATCGGCCACGATGGTGATCAATTCACATCATATATAACGCGTGCTTGGCCGCTCACATAGCTGTGTCTATGTTTTGCCGAACACAACTGAGAGCATACAAACTACCCTGGCTAGGTCGTTTTCGCCCTAAAGTGCCCACAAATCAAATCCACAGGTTTTAATTCTGCCTTTGGCCTTCCTCACAAACCTCAAGAGGGAGGGAACACAGTAAGAGTTCTGAGAGGAGATAGTGGCTGCATTCTAGGGAGTGTGAAGACTCCTGAGTGCACAGCGACATTTCAATTCAAGTCACAAGGCTAAGTGTAGTGGTTTTAACTGATTGGAATGCAGCCTAAGCATTCACTTCCGAATCAAAACCAAGTGGCTCAGTTCCTGAGCCACTTCCATTGCATCCGGCGGGTGGAAGCAATACAAACTCCACAGTTTGATCCCCAGTCCTCCACCGTGTCTTAGGACCGGGACATTTCACATTCAAATCATTCTGACTGCGCGCCTCTCAGTGTCAGTGTAAAGGCTGGGTTATGCTTCTGCGTAGGGACTGCGTCGTGATCACGCAATGGCCACGCAGTTGCTCGGACGCAGTCATGAGCCCGTGATGGTTCTGCTTGGGGGTTTACGTCTCGAAATGCAATTCATTGCCACACCGGTAGAGGGACCAGAATGACCATTCTGGTCATCACATACGGATTACTAGGGAGTTAAAAAAAAGGTTTACAGAAATGAAGGCAAAAGTTATGTTGTCGCCAATCAGTCGAAGCATTTATCACACCGTGGCGGTGTTTACGAGTGGAAACCGGAAAAGCGATCTCCAGTGAATGTAGTGTGCGGACCAATCACAGCCAAAGCCGCTGCATTAGGGTTGCGTCGCCTCGACGCGCGTCTAGGATTTTGGGAGGTGCACGTCAAGGACGTAAAGGGTCCGTAAAGGGTCCGCAACCCCCCAGCGTGGCGTCGACGCGGAAGCATAAACGAAGCATAACCCAGCCTTAAAGGAGCATTGCCTGTTGTGTTGTAGAAAACGAGCCAGCGAGGGCAGATGTGTGTACTTGTGTTGGACAAACCCAAGTCACAGCTATGGGAGCTGCTTCGCCCTCCTTTAGAATATAACGGAAGTCAATGGCTCGCCAACGGCCCCATTTCAGAGCCCACAGATACCACAAGATGGGGTGAATTGAACAAAAATCATGGTTGAATTATATCTCAGCATGTTGAATTATATCTCAGCATGTCAACGATTGTACCTGGGGTCTTCAGGCCAACCGGCCAAATCATTCATATTTTGCCATATTGTTACTTGGATATCGTTTTTATGTCATTTTAATTTGGTTTATATAACCACATTTAAAACCTCAATGGGCTTTGCTGGGCTTACCGTTCCCTTTATCTGACCATTAGTCAGATAATACTCTTCAAGTGCCTTTCTTAATCTCGGCCCGTCTCTTCTTTTATCTGCTTGTAAAACATCACCTCTGCTGTCAGTGGGATTTTGTCTTTTTTTTTTTTTTTTTTTTTTTTTTTTTGTGAAGATGCCGTGACAACTATCCAGATGTTTCTCTTGTGTTCCGTTGCCGTGAGACACGCCTGGCCGTCGCCCCCAGGTGTTGGGGACGTGTCACGCTTGGGGCCCGGTTGTGACTGCATTGTTTTTTTTTTTTCCAGAACCTGCTGCGGTGCGCCTGGTCCACAGATGGCAGCAAGATAGCAGCCGGCTCAGCCGACCGGTGAGAGGCAGCGCCGGGACGCTCGCTTTGCTTTTTACCTTCATTTGATGTTATTAAGTCGGCCTGTCAGCCCGTCTCCGGCGTGTCATTTAGGAGCAGGTGGGGGTGCGTGGGAGATGGAACCTGGTAGCTTTTGTAACAGGGCCAATCTCAACACTGCCCTACAGAAAGGGGGGGTGGTATATTTCATGATATTTACATGAAGGGCGGCGGTAGCTCAGTGGATAGAGCGGGTCGTCCACTAAACCGTAGGGTCGGCGGTTCGATCCCCTCCTCCAACTGTCTGCATGTCGAAGTGTCCTTGGGCAAGACACTGAACCCCAACATGCTCGCTGAACACAGCAGCCCACTGCTCCTATGTACCATAAGATGGGTCAAACGCAGAGAACAAAAATTTGTTCCCATATCTAAAAAAATCCTGAGAAGGACCAATAAAGACCGAAGGGTCCTCTCTATATGAGGTTGGCCAGTGCTTAATCTCCGGAAAGGGGACACATGGGAAGGTAAAATGTCCTACCACATGACAAATATGCTATTGTGTTGTGTGAAACTCTACTCTAATGTAAAACCCGGACCACAAAGGACCTACAAATCCAGAAGGCGCTGTGTGCGTCCCTAGTGTTCCCACCGGAGAGCCCATTCACAAACCCTCTTTTTTGCGGAGATAAGTGAATGAAACGCGCAGCCAGCGTGATACTGCCCACTCAGCCCCTCCGCTGCTCGCTCCGGTTCGGCTCCTCACTGAGTCTTGTTTGTCTCGTTTTCCTCCCGTTTCCACCTATCTGGCGCTCGCATCTTCTCTCCGTCTCCCCCTCTTTTCCCCGTCCGCCACTTCATGTCACTCTGGCGTGGTGCTTATCATCTACCATCTGAGAGCGTGTGTGACAAATACTCCACCCTCCAAATTGAATGCAACACAGAAGATGACTATCTGTCCATGACCACTGGCTACTGCCTGGCAGACAATGCTTTGTATGTCATGCAGACGTACACACGCACACACACAGACGCAGTGTGTCTGTGTGTGTGCGTGTCTCATGGCGGTTTACATGGATGAAGGCGTGTGTTTGTCATGGCGCTGGACACGGTGTCTTTCATGAAGACACCACTGGACTAACGAGAGGAAGCACGCCTTCCGGAACATTTCCCGACACCCTCAGGGGCGGCATTAGCTCAGTGGGGTAGAGCGGGTGGACAGAGCGGGTCGTCCACTAACCGTAGGGTCGGCGGTTCGATCCCCTTGATCCCCCCCTCCTCCTCCAACTGTCTACATGTCGAACCCCACAAATGTACTGTAAGTCGCTTTGGACAAAAGCGTCTGCTAAACGCCCCCGTTACCAAACACTCGCTCACTAAACCCGAGTGGGGATGGTGATTGAGGGGAACATCTGGACACTTGAGAAGTGCAGGCGGGCTAATTGCTACCAAACAACTATGAGAACACACCCAAACCTATTCTTTTTTTTTAATTCTAACTCTACTCCCTAGACATAACCGTATAACAATCTCACCAAAAACAACCCAGAATTTAATAGTGTCCCTAAACTTGACCTAAAACGAACACTGGTTTAATGAGTCTGTGAACCGTGCGTGTGCCCCCTGTCCCCCCCTGCTAGGTTCGTGTACGTCTGGGACACCACCTCCCGCAGGATCCTGTACAAGCTGCCCGGCCACGCCGGCTCAGTCAACGAGGTGGCCTTCCACCCAGAGGAGCCCATAGGTAAGACCAGACACGCCTGGGCTCCATGTTGGCTCCCGTGGGCCTTAGTGGGCCTTGCTCAGAACCGAGCCGGATCCAAGATGGCCGCCAGGTGACTGGGGCCCATATGGCTCGGGTCACCCTTATTCTGTATGTGCCGGTTCAGTTATTCAAAGTTTATCTGTGAGTTGTTTGGTTTCTCACAGCACACCAATATACATTCATTGTAATAGTGAAGGGTCGTATATCAAGTTATTACCATAAATATTGTCATCTTTTTTTAACAATAGAAACTGGGGTGCATTTATTGTTCCAGTGCACTGTCAGTCTCTTATAATTGTCTCATTATCAAACTACTGTTTTAAAGTTGTCGATAGCTTCAAAGTTAACTTGTATACGTTTCTCTCCTCACAGTGCTGTCTGGCTCCAGTGATAAGCGGCTATACATGGGTGAAATCCAATAGTGTGCGTGGGTGTGTGTGTGTGTGTGTTTTGTGCGTCTGTATGGAGATGTGAGCCAGTGTCCTCTTCTGGAGTCGGGTAGCAGACATTCCAGAGTCTCGTAACAACCTCAGGACATGGATTTCAACTTTTATTGTATTCAGTACAACAGCCTGAATGTTTTTCTTTTTTTTGTTTTTACTTTTTAAATAAACTCACTCTTTAAAAGTGTCTGCGCTGTCCTTCTGTTTTAAACGGTGGATTATTATGAGTTATGACGCATTTGAGTTGACGGTGACGAAGTTGCCTTGTCGTGGCCACAAAAGAAGTTTAAAAATGACTAGTAAATCTATTTCTTGTGGTGCTAAAACGCCACTACCATTCTCTGCAGCGTTTGCTGCGTCTTTTCTGTTCTGTATTAATATAGCCTATTGTTTTGTCTTCTATCTGTAAAGCGTCTTTGAGTCCTTTTGAAAGGAGCTTTGTAAGTCCCAAGTTATTATGACTTTAATAGGGAATATAATTTCCTCATGTACGGAAGAAACTTTGGTTCACTAAATTCAACGTGGTTTCAGATTTCACAGTAAAGTCATTGTATGAGACGAGTCATTTTTATATCAGTGTTTAGTTCATTTTATGAGCATAAGTGGGCATATTTTCACCACGTCCTAAATAAAGCATATGACAAAACTGCTAACTTTCATTAATACATTAATTAATGTGTCAGAACGGCCTCATGCTTCCCAATTTTAAATCCCGCTAATTGAATGAAACACTAAAATGTTGCCGGTGTACCGGACAGACACGGTGGCGACGGATCCGCAGACAACAACAGTAATTGGGCCATTAGACGTGATTTCTGGACAAACATCCCGGTTTGCCTGATTCCGACGCCTTGTAAAACCTGACTTCTTTTGTCTCCCGCGAATGCCTGGCGGTGATGCCGGGCGGCGCACGCAGCACCATGGACATCTTACAAGGAGCTGCAGATTGAAGGCAGCTCCTCCGGGGGGTGGAGGAGGTGGGAGAGAGCCCCCCACCCCCTCTGTTCGCCTCCAGCTCCTCCTGCGCCGCCCGCCCCGGCACCGATTGTTGACAAAGACACCGCGAGACGAGAGTGGAGAAGCGGAATCGGTGCAAGAAAAACGGCCGGTTCGGGGTCCGATCCGTTCAACTCGACTTTAATCCGCGGATCGACCGGATCTGGCCGAAGACGGAGCCGGGAATCCGCGGTTATTGGTGTTGAAACCGTGAGTCACAGCGAACTGCTTTGTGTCCGCGTAGCACATTTTACTTAGCCTAGCAATACCTCCTCGTCGGGTCACTTCACTCCTCCCCACCTCCCCCTGTGATCCGTTATCATATGATGCTCGTTTGTCCCCTCAGCCTGGAGCACATTGTGACAGCTTTCGGTCTTTCTTTGTGCCTTTGTGTGTGCTCTCTCTCTCTATGTGCGGTCCAATAGAAGGTGTGGTCAAGGTGATTCGGTAATCGATGGTGGTCGGACCGCAGACCTCGTCGTAAGAGGGCCCCCCCGCTTCTCCCCTGCGTTTCCCTGTGTCTTGTAAACCCGACGGCCAGCCGCAGCTAATATTTACCGAACAGGCCAGGCGGCGGTCAAGATGGGTCAATCCGTCTGACTGAAAGTGCCACCAGTTCAGTGCTCCGAGGGGAGGAGGCAGCAGGGAGAAGAAGGTGTTTTCGACGGGAATGGTGTGAGCTGAGACCGCCAGGCAGTCTGGATCTTACCGGGGACCCGTCTTTCTCGCGGAGCCTTCGTGGCCCCAAGCCCCGTCCCGAGCCCTCCAAGATGGGGAAATGTGATGGACGATGCACCCTCTTGGCGATATGCTCGCTGCAATTGGTAAGTGTTTGCGTGTGTGCGCCCGCACATGTTCGCGTGTTCGAGTGTATCTATACGTACAGTGTGTGTGTGTGTGTGTGTGTGTGTGTGTGTGTGTGATTATGCGTGTGTA
>JAXIVH010000030.1:1294491-1329491 GCA_036785325.1 Urophycis tenuis | reverse complement strand
CTACAACTCCAGCCTCTTTACACGTAGGTGTGCTGCACAGGATTGTTTATATAGGACATGTATGGATATATATATATATATATATACACAGTATTTATGGCTCCACCCACTAGTGTGCTAACTGTGTAGGCAATATGCGTTGTACCCAGGTTCGATCCTCACCTTTGGTACTATGCTACATGCCAAAAGCTTTTTATGTACAGTAGGTACTTTTAGGTCGTCATATTAGATTTCTTTGGTACATACAGTAAGTGTGTTTGGACTATCGTATGTATTTATTGTGGTCAGTTGAAAAAAAAAAACGATGTTGATTATATTTTATCTTTATTTATATTTTATCCCCTTTTTAATTTGCTCTTGATACTCCTATTTGGGGGGAGTTGCCCCCCGAGGGGCAGGGTTGCCGGTTCGAACCCCGACCAGTAGGAACGGCTGAAGTGCCCTTGAGCAAGGCACCTAACCCCTCACTGCTCCCGGAGCGCCGGTGTAGCAGCCAGCTCACTGCGTTGGGATTAGTGTGCTTCACCTCACTGTGTGATCACTGTGTGCTGAGTGTGTTTCACTAATTCACGGATTGAGATAAATGCAGAGACCAAATTTCCCTCACGGGATCAAAAGAGTATATATACTTGCAGCTGCAATGCCTGAAATGTCCTTCTGCTTTTACCAAGCTTTTCTTATATATATCTCAGGCAGTAATGTAAAACACTGGTTTGATGTTATGATTGGTTATGTCCCACTGAACACTCCTGCTGAGAAGAATCTCGCCCGCCGATGGAAAGCTGTTCAGAGTCGTGTGCTGATGGTCCGTGTTCTCAACTCTCCACCACAGGGCTGGTTAGGTGACAGCAGTGCCCCCTGGAGGCTAAACCCCGACAGTGCCGCCCTGGATGGAAACCTGGTCACGAAGAAAACACTCCGCTGTGTGTGTCACAGTCACACTGAAGAAGGATTTCCCCCCCCCCCACCCCCTCATCCAGGAGGAGAGAGATGTCTTATAGTCTGTGTGTGTGCATGTCTGTGTGTGTGTGTGAGAGAGAGAGAGGGAGAGAGAGAGAGAGAGAGAGAGAGGGGGAGAGAGAGAGAGAGAGAGAGGGGGAGAGAGGAAAGAAAGTGAACTTGAGAGTGTGTTAGAGAATATGTGCTGTGCATGTGAGCCAGGATGTGTGTGTGTGTGTGTGTGTGTGTGTGTGTGTGTGTGTGTGTGTGTGTGTGTGTGTGTGTGTGTGTGTGTGTTTGTATGTGGGCTGTGTGTGTGTTAGATTGAGAGAGAGAGACATTAACCCTGAATAGAATGTACAGAGCTCAGGGATGTACCAGCATGCGGGAGGACGTGATGAACGAGACAGGAAGCAGAGAACAGGAAATGGGTGGGCGGAGCTACAGGACACTAATAAGAGGTCACCCAGGACACACTTCAACAAACTGCCAGCTCTCCACACTCCTGACAGTCTGTGTGTGTTTGTGTATGAATGAATATGTGTGTGTGTACTTTCACACAGATAGCTTGTCCTCAGTGGATGCACCCTCGACTCCATCACTTGGTGCCTCTTGTGCTACAATTGTTTTCTGGTTTGGGCGTCACGTAATAATGATAACAACAATAATATCGATCATGATGATGATGATGATGATAATAATAATTATGACATGAATAATAATGAGAGAGGCACCGTTCTTCCATATCGTTGTTTTAGAATGTGATGATGTCATGCTAGAGCAGTCTTAACGGAAAAATGCTCGGTCCCAAAGCCATCTGTTCTCTCCACTGTCCACCGAATTAAAAACCACCACCTTCCCCCCCCCGGCGCCCCCTCATGGCGGTCCGGGTAACAGTAAACCACTAAATGCGTCTCAAATCCCGGAACGTTGAGGGTTTGTGTTACACCGGGAGGCTCTTTGTACAACTCTACAGGTGTTTGTAACCGTACAGTCGAGGGAACAGGCAGGCAAGTGTCTCCGAATCAAAAAGGTCCTATGCTTATTATTTAAGCCTCTAAATGATCCGTCGTAGATAATGTAATCTGTGAGTTAGATGGCGTTGGGATTTGGCAATAGTGTGTCTGGGTGGGGGGGTGGGGGATACTGTGCATGTAAATATAACCCGCCAGTAATTGTTTTGTTGGTTTTTATATCTAGAAGTGGGCGGGGTCACTTTTAGGGTTTGGGGCTCACAAGGGGAGGGGGGGGGGGGGGGGGGGGGGGGGAGGAGGCAAGACACAAACTCAAGTTTCTCCATCACACCTGTATGTCTTCGCTTCACTTGTCGCGATGCCCACCTGCACCACAGCCTGTTGCCATTAGCAACACCTCCAAAGGCTCTTCAACGGTATCTGTGCACCTGTCGTCAAGAAGTGATCCTAAAAAAGGGGGAGGGGGGGATTTGTTGTTGCCGATAGGAGATACGAAATGTAAATGGTGGTTCACATAGAGAGGGCAGGAAGAGGGGCTGGGTACCTTAATGAGTGTTGAGAGAGGTTCAAGGTAATAATAAAAAAAAATCACTTTCTAAATTAAACTCGACTTCTGTTGTGTTTTTTATTCATGTCCACACATTTGAAATGTGTTTCCCTCATTGATGTAGGCCTTAAGCACGATTGTGAATTGCTATCTATCAAAAAAAAAAAAAAATCCTACATCTTTCCAGGTAGACCAGGTATCTGGTAATCTGAAATCACTTAAACCAAGGTGTGTCAAAGCCTACTTTGCATTAAAGCCTATTCGTGGTGGTTGCATACTGCTACTTTTTACACTAATGACCTGCATGCCCAGCAACCCGTTATACAGTCAGTCCCCTGACATCTTATCGCCCAGTGTGTTTATTTGCCAGCATAAACGCCTACCCATTTTCATTGTCTACTGGGAATGATGCAAGTAATACCAAATAATATAATCTCGCTGTTTACAAAAGGCGACCGAGTGTTTAATGATAAAAACGTGTCAACACAAAGCGTAATAACTACATACTTGCACACATAACAAAGAGTCTATCACGACGACCCTCCCCTCCTAGTTGGCGCAATGAACCGCACGCTCGCTCATACTTTCCCATCATGCAGTGCTCTTGCCTGCTCCTATCGAGCCGCCATGTTGTCGGAGTGAAAGCCTGGGAGTCGGAAAGAAACTGGGGCTGAAATCCGTGACCATCCACCCTCTCCGCCTGTAAGTATCGTCTCACGCAGTTTGCAAGTTCCATTACCATGGCCCGTCCACACGTAGGTCCCGATATTGTGAAATTCGAGCTCGGACGGAGCTAAATTGATGTGTTTTTGGGGCTGTATGCTGCCTCCCTCCTCCTAGCTCTTCCTCCCGTTGTGTCGGTCTTCCGCTCTAGACAGCCCAGGCCTTTGTTAGCATCCGCGTCATGGGTACCTGTAGAACTGAACCCCCCGAGACACGCCGGTCGACTACCTGGCATTTTAAATTAACGACGAAGTGTTGCAAGGTGGCCATTGTGCACCACTAGACACCATGTCTTCCCACTGTTAGCCCCCGTTCGACCGGCCTGAGTTCATGTCAAGAGGCCATGCATTGTTGCTAGACTGTGGCAATGAACCCACCATAACATCTCCGAGGCAAATGTACACCGGGTGCCAACCCCCTGCACGGAAGCCTGCCTCTCACCCACCATCGGTTATTTCAACAGCTTAAATTGTGTCACCTCAGTTGAGCGTCGGCTCTGCGGAATGATAGTTTGGTGTTGTGCTACGGTACGAGACACCCGACGTCTTGCTAGCTAGTAGTTCTCTGCTTGCAATATCACACCCCTGGTCTGTACCCGGCATGCGGTGGATTGATCCCGGTACTGAATAATGATTAACCCACTTAGATGGAGATCACATTTGACATTTCCGGGTGGCGTACCACAACAAGCGGCCGTGCGCACGGGTTCTGGGTGTCAGAATTTGGGGAGTTACTTTCGTTCTCGTGTTTGGAGCGGCAATAACATTACCGGCTGACAGTACATCGATAAAACAACAAGGGGGTGGATCAAACGCCACATGTTATTGACGGGTACAGAGGGTCCCGGCCATTTTCATGCGTGATATTGTCATTTCGCCGTTTGGATGTTGGTATCCCACTTTTCAAGTGTGGGAAGGGGGCGTGCGCCGCTTTATGTTGCACAGTGTTGCAGCAGGCTGATAATGCGTTTTACGTAGCCTGAGGAACTCTGCAAGGTTTTGATCTGTGTACATGGCTTATTGTCACAGAACGTAGTGTAGTATGCTGCATATGATTGCTGATTTGTAATTGGTTCAGAAACGTGATGTTATTACCAATGTAAATGGATAAATGTTAACGGAAATAGACCTTACTTGTGTGAACAGTATTCACTACTAGTAACACATCTAGCACATGTACACATGTCGACTATGTAGTTATGTGCTTCATTCTCTGAAAGTCATCTGAAATCTACCATTGCTTTAGTACATGCTAGGCAATGCTATGTGATCACTATTTTGATCACACTCTCACTGAATAATACAGTATGGCATATCAGACAGCTACGCTGTTTGCATTAGATGTGCAAATATTGGTGCAATAGGATTTCACTATGTTATGCTATCTGTGTATTCAATAGTGTACACTATTGCACGTGAAGTATTTCTCTGCAGAACAATCCATGTTGAAGGATGTGTTATGTTTTTGTGGCGTCCCCTCCCTTTAGTCACAGTTCAGGGTGAATATGTTGACCTGTCTTCAAAAGCCAAAGAAGTGTGAGAGTTGTACACCCAAACATGCTTACTTCTCATGGGTAACATTGTAGGTAACACGCTGACCATCAGAAAACCAAATTCCATGCACACCTCCAGGATTTTCATAAGCGAGATAGTATTGAGCTATACTATTAATGCCCAAGAACAATTGCTAATACTTGCAGCTATGCTTCATAATGTACTCGTGCATGTACATTCACCTTGTCTGACAATCAAACAGGGTAGTATTACATTGTTTTCTAGCAAGCCATCTCTGCTGTTGTTTTAGTTCAAGTGAAGTGTAACTGTGGTTGGTTATAGTGGTATTAGGCCAGTGAAATTGTTAGACGTTTTCAATGAAATGAGATTTGAACAGAGTGTGGAAATATTTTGGATTGTAATTTCACTGTGGATGCTTTGTAGGGCTACACTGACAAGCCTTGCATTAGATTAGTCTCTGTAGTCACCTAACACCAAATTATTTTGCCTGTCATGCTCGAGCATTCCCATCATTTGATTATCAAAAAACCAAAGAGCAGAGAGTTTATGGGATTTAAATTATTTACTTTTGATCAGACCAGGAGCCTCAAGAAGGATTGTTCTGACTTACAAACAAAAACGTCTCTTCAGCACCCAGATGAGGTAGCAAGTGTGTCTTCCAAGACCAGGAGAACAGAACTTGTTTGGCCGAGAGTATCAGTCAACTGCCAGTCCTCCCCAAATGCCTGTTAATCCATCGATTTGCTATACGCAAGTAATGATTTCCTCATCGCTGAAGCAAGTGTTGATGTTTCATCCAAACAAAGTGTGCTGATGTACAGTTGTGCCTGTGTCTTATTGTGTGGAGTGGCAGGAAATTGGGTACTTTTCCCAATTAGGGAAACTGCTAGCCTTACCCTCCGCATTTCCGTCTGGCCTCTGTAGTCTATGGGTGTTCATGCATACTAACGTCCACAAAAGTTAGCGTACTTTCAACTTTTGACATTCTTTGAAACAAAGTGCAGCCAGTCATTTCACGTTCCTCCACATTTCAAAGTTAACCATTAACAAAACAGCCGTTGGAAGCACATTGGCGGAATTGGTCCGGGAGGGTTTTGAAAATCTGTCTGGCCGATCCGATCTTGTTAGGGTGTTTATAGGACATGACGCCCTTTCATTGTTTAATGGGTAAGCTCAACTGGTTGTTGTAAAGTTGCGTTTTAATAAATGTGTATTAAATTACCTACTACAGAGTTGCCTGGGGGGGGGTTAGGGTCTCCTCTTTGTCCTTTTTTCGTTCTATTTTAAGGAGACTACAGAAGAGCTTTTGCGGGAAGTGATTTCAACACCGCAGTCGCGTTGCTTTGGCGCCAAACTGCCCAACAGTGAGGAATGAGAGACCAGGGGTTATGGGTGGTGGTTTGTTTGTGGGCATGGTAATTACAGCAACATGAGCGAGGCCATCCCTGAGTTGTTTTCATGATGTAGCCTGCACCGGCTGCGTTGGCATCTCAGTGCTTGGAGCCCAACCGTGACATCTGAAGTCAACCCTGGTGTTTTTTGCGTTGGCATATCCCCGGTGTGACTGGACGTGGTCAAATGAGGCCGAGATGTGAATCTCCTCGTCGATTAAGCAGCAGGGTCCGGCTTTTTATGGAGTTGACTTTATGCCTACCGGAGTGAAAAGGACTGCCAGCCAAGCAATGGCTGTAATATGTAACCCATTCTTTTTTTTTAACCTACCAAATGGTCAAATCTTTGCCCCATTTGCTGGTGGCAGGTGCTCGTTTTTTAATGAATTCATGCACCTGTGGTGGAGCTTCGCTGCATGTGATTGACAGGCAAGATAGATTCCCTGAAACAAGCAGAAGAGACGCACTGATTGGTCAGACGCTAGGCAGATGTGGTCTGAAAAGCTAAGCTCACATCTGTTTTGGTAAACTAAACACAGATGTTAACATTTCACACACTGCTACCTGGCCGTTGACGGATTTGATCAAATAACACTCAAAGGAAAGCTCTTAAATCAGATCTGCTTTAGATTTTGCCGACATCAATTGCATGAGACTAACATATGCTACCAACCATAGGAAAGAGAAAATCTGCGTTATTGTTCTGCGTTGGAACTAATGAGAGTTAGGTTGGGGATCTGTGACGCTCACCTCACTCACGCAACAATGCAAAACTTTAAACAAGCTCTGCGTGTTTACTCTATATTCATGCTCGGTTCCTTAGCGGGGAACCCTCCGTGATCCAAGCCCAGCGGGGGGGGAGGGGTTCGACTGGAAACTGAAACGCCAAAAACAATTGCGTTAAATCGTGGCAAAAATAGAGACGATCCCTGCTCCGTTTCCCGCAGTTTAACGCTGCCAGACCTGAAGTGACTTGGACTGCTGAGTCTGCTCCCCGC
The DNA here is from genome assembly GCA_036785325.1 of Urophycis tenuis. Lineage (NCBI taxonomy): Eukaryota > Metazoa > Chordata > Actinopteri > Gadiformes > Phycidae > Urophycis > Urophycis tenuis. The sequence goes on along the minus strand of JAXIVH010000030.1, from coordinate 1,322,405 downwards.
TCCAAATCACTTCGCTGTGAAGTGCCTATTGGCGTGCTTTAAAGTGTGTGTGTGTGTGTGTGTGTGGGGGGGGGGGGGGGGGGGGGGAGAGAGACATCACCATTGTTTTTACCTCATTTGGAGATGGTGACTTGGCCTACAAGGCCTACAAGAAAATCTTTGGAGAACTTAAAGATTTCCACTTTAAGGAAGTTGGCGTACACAAGGAGTGGAATTTCACCAATGGTTCTCCAGTTGTGCGTTTTCGCTGTTCTCGATTACGCCAGGCCAACACGTCCATAGTGGACAGATTTAGAGTTTTTGCGTTGAGGCCAGGTTCTTCATACAAGGCTGGTTGTCTTGATTCCAGTAGAACCGTGAGCAAATTTTAACTTGTACACGCTCTTTTTCACGTGATGCTGTCTCCACAAACGATAAGTCATTTGGAAGTTGAGAGGATGTGTGGCACCAGTTCTTCTCCCACTGATCACACTAATAGGCTGACTAATTATAGGCACCAGCCTTTTCACCCCCAGCACTCTCATCTCCGTGTCTTCCAAAGTGTCCTTTTCTAGTTCACATGTATTGTTCATTGTTAGGCAGTCAAACTTCTCTACGGTCTCTTCGTCGATGGGGGCCTTGTCATGACGGGATGAGGATGGTGCAGAGTTCTGTTTGATTTCATAGATGTGCTATATTAATTACGGCTTATTATATTAGCCTGTATTATTGTATAATAAGCTAATGGTAGCCTGTGTTTTCCGTCAAATTGAATGCAGATGCTGACATGAGCGTCATATTGTAAGTTAACTTTGGTCGGTCTATTGGAGGAAGTACTGGGCCTTGCCTATAGACATAGTCGCTGGTCGTTTATCTAAAGCATTTATCATTTAACAGCATCAGTAAAATAAAACACATTTTCACTGCTGAGCTAGCCAACCTCCATTAAGTCATCCATGACAAGACAGCAGAATAAGAAACCTAATAATCTGTTGTTGTTTCTTTGACAGGCCGTGGTGGAATGAGCAGTGTGTGTGTGTTGAAGAGGAAAGCAGTGCTCTGGCAGGATTCGTTCAGCCCCCACATAAGAACTACAACTCCCAGCATGCCTGTGGTGCTGAGCAGCGGAGGACACGCCCCTCCAACAGGGCAAGCCCCTCAGGCCCCCCCTCCAAGCCAACAGGTAACCCAAACCCCCTTGACCTGAGCAGATGCTCTGACTCAACAACACAGCTGCCGAGGTTCTCCCTTAGAACTAGAACCGTATAATTTCATCTTTTATACATCCGCCTTGTAAGTTTTTAAATATCTCAAATGTTCGCTCAAGAATAACACTCTGCCCTTTTGTGTGTGTGTGTGTGTGTGTGTGTGTGTGTGTGTGTGTGTGTGTGTGTGTGTGTGTGTGTGTGTGTGTGTGTGTGTGTGTGTGTGTGTGTGTGTGTGTGTGTGTGTGTGTGTGTGTGTGTGTGTGTGTGTGTGTGTGTGTGTGTGTGTGTGTCTCTCTCTCCAGGGCGTGGCGGGCTCTGGACGTTCGCAGGACGACGCCATGGTGGACTACTTCTTCCAGCGGCAGCACGGAGAACAGCCTGGGAAACACCGCTGGCCCACTGGAGACAACATCCACGACAGCCAGGTGTGTGTGTGTGGGGGGGGGGGGGGCGGTGGGGCTGTTGCTGTGTGAGGGTGGTGCTGTTTGTGTGTGTGAGAGGGTGGTGCTGTGTGAGGGTGTGTGTGCGTGTTGCTTTGTGAGGGTGTGTGTGAGGATGTTGGTGTGTGTGTGTGGCTGTGTGGGGGTGTTGCTGTGTGAGGGTGTGTGTGCGTGTTTCTTTGTGAGGGTGTGTGTGTGTGTGAGGATGTTGGTGTGTGTGTGTGGGGGTGTTGCTGTGTGAGGGTGTGTGTGCGTGTTGCTTTGTGAGGGTGTGAGTGTGTGTGAGGATGTTGGTGTGTGTGTGTGTGTGTGTTGCTGTGTGGGGGTGTTGCTGTGTGAGGGTGTGTGAGTGTTGCTGTGTGGGGGTGTTGCTGTTTGAGGGTGTGTGTGTGTGTGTGTGTGTGTGGGGGGGGGGTGTTGCTGGATGGAGGCCGGAGCTGTCAACGTAATGTCTAGACCACAGGAGGAAGTGTCTTGTTCATGGTTAAAATTCAAATTTATTAAAATTAGTTTATGTGTGATTCCCTTTTTTTGTCAAGTGAAAAAAGTAAAAATGTTCTGTTTGTAAATGTAAGTTTCAACCATTTTTGGTTTTGTGAGTCAAAACATTTTCCCGTACCGCATCTTGGCCCCGTGTTTTCAACGCGCATCTTCTTCACTCAGTACCATCTGTTGCCACCTGGTGGCTGATTGATACGTCTAAAACACAACACAGCTGCTGGGCTGATGGCACATGAACACGTCAGCCACTCCACTCCACGGCGTTCTCCCAGTGGCAGCCTGCCGGGCTCCTCCAGGGAGACGATGGCTGGGGAGCCGTGTCCCCGTGCACGTGAACGTGTTCGTTTTGCTGGGCGTCGTCTACAGAAACCCCTAACTCTCCTTTCTCCCCCCCCCCCCCCCCCCCCTGCGGTGTGAAGGTGCGCTCCATGGACGAGCTGAATCATGACTTCCAGGCGCTGGCTCTGGAGGGGAGGACCATGGGAGAGGTAAGGCGTCAGGAAGCACGGTCGGGGGAAACCTGCGTGCGTGTTGATAACATGACGCACGTGATGGAGGCGGTGCAGTCGCGTGTCGCAGCGTCGACACCGGGTTCCCTGCTGGGATTTGAACCGCCCCACGCTGTTCCAAAGTGGCACATCCCCCACCCCCCCGGTGCTGTAACCCAATTTACCGCAACATGCTGCTAGATTGGGTCGTACCCCTGCACCGCGCACGCAAATGTAATTCTGTGTCGAGCACGATTCATTTTAAGCCCGAGTTGAAACCCTCGCGCGTTGCCCATGGGCGTGCTTCCCTGTCCCTCGTTAACCTACTTATCAGCTAATATCTCATCCCTTTTTTGTTTAATTCTCCCCCTCATCATTCTTTTATTATTGGAGTTTTAATGGGAATGTCATCATGCCACCCCTCTTCCTGCGACCTTGCTCTTTCCAGCTGTCTAACCACCGTTCTTCTCTTTCCCCACCTCTTTGTGTTTTTTCTCTCCTTCTGTTCCGCGGCCGGTCCTCGCTCCCTCTCTGGCGCCCCCGCCTGTCCGTCCGCAGCAGCTGCTGACGGGGAAGAAGTTCTGGGAGGCGGACGACTCTGGCAAGGACGGACCCAAGGGGATCTTCCTGGACCAGTGGAGGGACAGCGCCTGGGGGGCCTCAGGTATGTGTGGGGGTGTGTGTGGTCCTCACTCGGGGAACCAGGAGGAGACGATCTGTTGCCTGGCAATCGTCACCTGGCAACAATAAACAGGGAGTTTTTAAAAGATGCAGAGTTTCGAGTCAATTATTCAGAATGTCCTTTATCAGAGTCCAATAGGGTCTTGATGAGTCTCCAACTTGACTGAAATTATAACCTCCATCAGGGCAAGACTTGCCCGACTAAACCCAATGTGAAATGGAAGACACCTTGAAGGGAAGGGCTCAGCTGGATCCTTATCTCTTTGTGATATTGGGAATGGCAGCCATTGCCTAAACTCAACCTTGGCATCGTGTCGGGTATCCCCTTTCTCTCCAAAATGGTGCCCGGCCCATTTTGCAACGAGAAGCCCTCCGCACGGCACCACGCACACAATGTGGCGTCAGACCCAGTGAGTGCATTCTGTCGACCCGCTAGTCGCCGGGGATGGTAACGCTCACTTCTTAACCAGCACTCAATAACAGTTAACCAGTAAGACTAAATCTGTGGTCTGACCTGTACAAAAACTTTTTTTTGGTTTATTATTGGAAAAGAAGGCTGGCCCAAATACATTCAGAACAGACAAGCTCCGATAATTAAACAGTAAATAACCAGTTTTCATGGTTTATTTAGATAGTTGGTGAACACCTAAACCCGGTAAAGCCACCTCCTGAGTTCTGTCATTTGACGAAAGGCAAATGACAGTGGAATGACAGACAGATGTGAAGCCTCAAGCCCCCACAATGTGAAACATCAAGCCCCCACACTGTGAAACATCAAGCCCCCACACTGTGAAACATCAAGCCCCCACAATGTGAAACATCAAGCCCCCAGCCTTATTCCATGCCGGGGGGCTTTTCATTACAACTAACTAACGATATCAGCTATGAACGCACTTGATTACGATGAGCCTGAAGCAGGCAAACGGGCGATCGATGTTCATGTTAAAGTGCTCCCAGTGACAACACTTGCTGTTGCTGAGAGTAGTGAGTGTGTGGGGGGCTCACTGGGAGACATATCCTGTGGAGACGACAAAAGCCTGACACTGCTGCCTGTCTGAGAAGCGTGGCTGTATATGGCTAACGCTCACCGCCCCGGTTCCCTCCTCACCATTGATTTGTAGGTGTCCTCTGGCTGTGATGGTGTCGTACATCTCCCCATCGCAGCCTTGGCTGCCATTTTCTTTTGTCTATTCTTTTTTTTTTTTTTTTTTTTAAACCACGCAGTTACACACGTTGACCTTCTTTGAGAGCACATCTCTCCGTGGTCTTGTCGTGTCTCTTCTTGCCAAAGTGTCACTGTGACCGAGCTGACCGGTGCCGCCCGCCCGTCCTTGCAGATCACTCGGTGTCGCAGCCCATCATGGTGTCCCGTCGTCCCGGCCACGGGTTCCACGGCGGCGGGGAGGTGGGCGTGGGCTCCGTGATGTCGCCGCGCTCGGAGAGCGGCGGCCTGGGCGTCAGCATGGTGGAGTACGTCCTGTCCTCCTCGCCGGCCGACAAGCTGGAGTCCTGCCTCCGCAAAGGAGCATATGTGAGTTCCAGCTAGCTGTCTGACTGTCTCTGTCTATGTCTCTCTCTGTCTGTCTCTCTCTCTCTCTGTCTGTCACACAGCTAGCTGTGTGTGTGTGTGTGTGTGTGTCTGTCTGTCTGTCTCTTTCTCTCTCTCTGTCTGTCACACAGCTAGCTGTGTGTGTGTCTGTCTCTCTCTTTGTCTCCGTCTGTCTGTCACACAGCTAGTTGTGTGTGTGTCTGTCACTCTCTGTCTCTGTCTGTCTGTCTCTTTCTCTCTGTCTGTCTGCCACACAGCTAGCTGTGTGTGTGTCTGTCGCTCTGTCTGTCTGTCTCTGTCTCTCTGTCCGTCTGTCTGTCTGGCTCGCTCTCTCTATCTCTCTCTCTCGCTCTCTCTCTCACTCTCTCTCTTTTTTTCCCCTCCCCCTTGACTGTGTCTCTCTCTCTCAGTCTGTCACTAATTCGTTTCCACTGTCTGCCACTCAGTCCTTGCCCCCTCATGGCCGTGGGGCTCTCCAGCCCTTCCTTTTTTGTCCACTCATACAAACGTCGTCCACTTAATTACACATGATGAATAGGGATCCACCAACATCGCTGTTTCACAGCCTACACAGATTCCCTATGGATTGCAGATCTTTCATGCTCCGTTACCAAGCGCTGATTTGATCTATTAGCTTGACTAAGTGTGGACTTGGACTGTTGGTGTAGCGTAATGGTCCTGTGATTATTGGCATGGGCTGTCTTTCCCCATTAAGAGACGGCCATATTTCTTCGACCATGACGTTTGGCCGCTCTCCACGCAGCGGCGTAGTCCAAAAAAGGAGAGATTGTTTCATTAAATTGCTCGTTAATGTGAAATTGCATTGCTCACTTCGAATACCTTTTTTTGCGTTTAACATTGACACGAGCAATGGCGTACATACAGCACGTTTTCTGCTTTTTAAATGAGTACATTTGTGTTTGCTTAGCATACCGGCTCATATTTCATGTCACTACTCATGTCGCGTTACTCAGCACCACCGTGTCTCTCTCCCTGCGAGTGTCTGTCACCTCACGGCTGTCTGTCTGTCCTCCTCCCCCCCCCCCCCCCCCCCCCCCCCCATGACAGAGGGACGGGGAGGTGGAGGACGAGAAGCGGGAGAAGCCCAAGGCGGTGTTCGAGGTGGAGAAGCTGAAGGAGCTGACGGAGGCCGACGCGGACGCCATTCACGACGCCATCAACCCCAACGGCATGCCGGCGCAGAACGGGCTGGACGTGGACGTCAAGGAGTTTGGGTACGAGACGGGCGTTTTGCGTGGGGGGGGGGGGGGGGGCGTGGCTCTGGGCACGCATACGCACACACGCGTCCCTGCCCGACGACCAGTTTCTAGTCTGAAGGATTTAAACTCAGTTTTCAATTAACTGCTGAGGAAGCATGGAGTCGAAGCATTCCGTTGCCCCGAGTGACAGCTGCTCAGTGTTCCACGAATTACCTATATTATAAATGTAATACAAAAATGTCACAGTGATTTAACAACGGTCGTGGCACTCCCCCACTCACTCACCGGCGGCGCCCCCTGTGTCCCCTTAGCCGTCCCCCGGGCAACATGCCCCCCCCGGGACCCGAGGGAGACCTGCTGGGGCCCGGCGGCGTGGGGCCCGAGGGCCTGGCCCCCATGGGGGGGGGCGGCGGCCCCAAGCCCCCCGAGGACTTCTCCGGCGTGGAGCAGGGCGGCGTGGGCATGGACCCTATGGAGTCTGTTATGGAGCCGCTGCAGTTTGACTACAACTCCCAGATGCCCATGGACTCCGCCCCCACCGTGGGGCTGTTTGACTACGCCAACCAACAGCAGGTATTCAGCGCCTGGATTTCGGGGGGGGGGGGGGTCCACTTTGGTAACGAGTGAATCGACGTTCTCGATGGCGAGCCGCCAGGACGTTTGATGTTCCGAGGCCCGAAGTGAAACGGACATGTTTTCTTTTGGAGTGAGTCAGAGCGTCGGTTGCGGTTATGCATGACCCTGCTCACGGCTTGTGTGTGTGTGTGTGTGTGTTTAGCTGTTTCAGAGGAACAACGCCCTGGCTGTTCAGCAGCTCACTGCAGCCCAGCAGCAGCAGTACGCCCTGGCTGCTGCACAGCAGTCCCACATCGGTGAGTGTCTGTGTGTGTGTGTTTGAGTGAGACCTGATTCCCCCCCCCCGCTGTAGTTCATGTGATAGGGGCGGATCATTCATTTTCCAACATAAGTGCAATCAGCTGAATTCATCCGAAGGTACTTGCGGCATCATTTTGCTGCCGTCTCACTGACTGATGTAACCTGATGTTGTTTTGTCTCATGTGGATGCCCCGCTGCGCAGCCTCGTTTCTCATTAAGGCCGGTTCTCTATTTTCAATAGTCTTCTGTCTCTCTGACGTAAGCCATCGCCGCTTTTATTTGCATGCATAAAAAAAGCCACCAGATGAAATTACCCGTGCGTGTTGTTGTCAACCGCCACAAAAAAATAAGTAAACTCTTGTTTATTTTTATACCTTTTTTTTTTTTTTTTTTTTTTTGTAAATATTTTGGTTACTGGAAAAGCTCCAGGATTAGCTTGCCAAAAACTGTCCCATTAGATGAGATATCGCGGCCGTTTGGGGCTTTGTGGGGACTTTTAGTCGGCTCCGGAAGACGTAAACCATGCTAATTAGAGCCACGGCGCCACAGAGTGTAACCAGCTAATGGCCCCTCATCTAATTTATTCAGCGCCGCCGACCCCTGAGAAGCCCGGGCGGCTCGGCCCAAACGGGCTGTAATTGTTCTGTTGTGCCGGTTAAAAGAAACCTGCAAATTATTTTCTTCCCACTGAAATAACGAAAGAGATCCAGATTGTCTCCCCCCCCCCCCCCCCCCCATACACACACACACACACACCTCCTCACCCATTTGGTTTGATTTGCATTAGCGCTGTGAGCCCGGCTACTCTGGTGTGTAGGAGTCGTAGTAGTAGTAGTAGTAGTAATAGTAACAGTAGTAGTAGTAGGAGTTGTAGGGGTAGGTGTGGTAGTAGTAGTAGTAACAGTAGCAGTAGTTGTATTAGTAGTAGTGGTAGTAACAGTAGTAGTAGTAGTAGGGGTAGGGGTAGGTGTGGTAGTAGTAGTAGTATTAGTAGTAGTGGTAGTAACAGTAGTAGTAGTAGGGGTAGGTGTGGTAGTAGTAGTAGTAACAGTAGTAGTAGTAGTATTAGTAGTAGTGGTAGTAACAGTAGTAGTAGTAGGGGTAGGTGTGGTAGTAGTAGTAGAAATAGTAGTAGGGGTAGGAGTAGTAGTAGTAGTGGTAGGAGTAGTAGTGGTAGTAGTAGTAGTAGTAGTAGGGGTAGGTGTGGTAGTAGTAGTAGTAACAGTAGTAGTAGTAGTATTAGTAGTAGTGGTAGTAACAGTAGTAGTAGTAGGGGTAGGTGTGGTAGTAGTAGTAGTAATAGTAGTAGGAGTAGTAGTAGTAGTAGTGGTAGGAGTAGTAGTGGTAGTAGTAGTAGTAGCAGTAGCGGTAGTAGCAGTAATAGTAGTAGCAGTAGTAGTAGTAGTAGTAGCAGTAGCAGCAGTAACAGTAGTAGCACTAGTAAGCTAGGTCTGTGTCTGCCTCCCTGTGACTCACCGTGGTTGTGGGGGTTGCGGTCCCCGTCTGTGTGTCCCGTCAGGTCTGGCCCCGGCCTTCGTCCCCAACCCCTACATCATCAGCGCCGCTCCGCCCGGTACCGACCCGTACGCCGCGGGCCTGGCGGCCGCAGCAACACTGGGTGAGGCTCGGAGGCGTCTCGCCCCGCACCCCACGCACACGCACGCATACTGCACGCACACTGTTGTCCAAAAGACTGTGATGTCATGAATAACATCTCATACATGTTACTTTATCGCCAGTTGATTTGATGAGGAGTTGTGTGAATTGCACGCCGCTCTGCCGAGAGGTGTTCTGTCGGTCTGCGTGGACCCGATGGGAAGTGCTCTAGCTCTAGCGTGTTCCTGGTGGGGGAAGTGCTCTAAGCTCTAGCGTGTTCCTGTGCGCAGGCCCCGCGGTGATGCCGCCCCAGTACTACGGGGTGACCCCCTGGGGGGTCTACCCCGCCAACCTCTTCCAGCAGCAGGCCGCCGCCGCCGCCAACAACTCAGCCAATCAGCAGGCGGCAAACCAGGGCCAGCAGAACCAACAGCAGGTTGGTTCCCGGCAGCTCGGGCCCGGGGCTTCACTGCTGGGTGGGGTCAGGCTGCTCCACGGTTTCAGTTTCAAATGCTGGTTCTCATGGTGGATATGATCTCCGATGGGGATAATGGATCGCTGTTGGCATTACTTATCCTCATTGTCCTTTAGCCTCATTCGTCATTCCAATGTGCTTATCGTGTCTCTCCTAATCCTCCCCCCCCCTCCCTCCAAGGTAATGCGGGGTGGCGGTAACCAGCGACCTCTGACCCCCAGTCAGGGTCAGCAGGGCCAACAGAATGACCAGCTGGTTGCCGCGGCAGCGGTCAACTCGGCCCTTGCCTTTGGCCAGGGTCTGGCAGCTGGCGTCCCCGGTGAGTCACCATCCCCCCCCCCACCACCCCCTCACCCCCCCACCGCCTCCTGTAAGGCGTGCCCGGACACTTTGCGGCGACGCCCCCCCACTGACCCACTCCCCTCCCCCCCCCCAGGCTACCCGGTCCTGGCGCCGGCGGCCTACTACGACCAGACCGGGGCCCTCGTCGTCAACACTGGAGCGCGGAGCGGGCCGGTGCGCCTCATGGCCCCCGCCTCCGTCATCATATCGCCCTCTGCTGCGCAAGCAGGTACAGCACGGCTGCTCTCTCTATGTCTGTCTAGTCTCTCTGTCGTCTGTCTGTCTCGTCTGTCTGCCTCTCTGTCTGTCTCGTCTGTCTGTCTCGTCTGTCTGTCTCGTCTGTCTGCCTCTCTGTCTGTCTCTCTGTCTGTCTTGTCTGTCTGCCTCTCTGTCTGTCTGCCTCTCTATCTTGTCTCTCTCTTTCTCTCTCGCTCTGTCTGTCTGCCTCTGTCTGTCTCGTCTGTCTGCCTCTCTGTCTGTCTCTCTGTCTGTCTCGTCTGTCTGCCTCGTCTGTCTGCCTCTCTGTCTGTCTCTCTGTCTGTCTCTCTGTCTGTCTCGTCTGTCTGTCTCGTCTGTCTGCCTCGTCTGTCTGCCTCTCTGTCTGTCTCTCTGTCTGTCTCGTCTGTCTGCCTCTCTGTCTGTCTCGTCTGTCTGTCTCTGTCGTCTGTCTGCCTCTCTATCTTGTCTCTCTCTCTATCTTTGTCTGTGTGCCTCTCTGTCTTGTCTGTCTCTCTCTCTGTCTTGTCTGCTGTCTCTCTCCGTCTGCCTCTCTGTCAGTCTGTCTGTCTCGTTTGTCTGCCTCTCTATCTTGTCTCTCTTTGTCTGTCTGCCTCTCTATCTTGTCTCTCTTTGTCTGTCTGCCTCTCTATCTTGTCTGACTCTCTCTCTGTCTTGTCTGCCTGTCTCTCCTCTCTTTGTCTCTCTGTCTCTCTCTCTCGTTGTCTCTGTCTCACGTTGTCTCTGTCAGTGTCTCAGTCTGTAATGGGACTGTCAGCATTGGAGAATACATTCACAACTTCATTAACAATTTACGCTTTTTTTTTGTAATACATATGATATCCAATGCACTTAAGGAACAATTTAGGCTCCATTATTATGTCATTACTAATGTACATCTGATTGCCAAGAAAGTAGTCCAAGTTAATAATTCAGCTGTCACTTCCCTTTACTGTAGCGCAGCCTTTAAATCTAAGCGAAGATGACATTTTCCTAATGTATTTATATGCATGTGATGTGTTTTTAGATGGTTATGCAACGGTGATGGCTCTCCCCGGTGGTCTCTCGCCACAGCGTCTATATATACCGACCAGCCGCTCTGTTTGATACCGACCATCCGCTCTATGATTATGATACTGACCGGCCGCTCTGTTTATGATACAGACCGTCCGCTCTATGTTTATGATACTGGCCGCTGTATCTTTATGATACCGACCAGCCGCTCTATGTTTATGATGCCAACCGGCCGCTCTATGTTTACAGTGTCGACCGGGCGCTCTATGTTTACGGTGTCGACCGGCCGCTCTATGTTTACGGTGTCGACCGGCCGCTCTATGTTTACGGTGTCGACCAGCCGCTCTATGTTTACGGTGCCGACCGGCTGCTCTATGTTTATGATGCTGACAGGCCGCTCTATGTTTACGGTGTCGACCGGCCGCTCTATGTTTACGGTGCCGACCGGCTGCTCTATGTTTATGATGCTGACAGGCCGCTCTATGTTTACGGTGCCGACCGGCTGCTCTATGTTTATGATGCTGACAGGCCGCTCTATGTTTACGGTGCCGACCGGCTGCTCTGTTTACGGTGTCGACCGGCCGCTCTATGTTTACGGTGTCGACCGGCCACTCTATGTTTACGGTGTCGACTGGCCGCTCTATGTTTACGGTGTCGACCGGCCGCTCTATGTTTACGGTGCCGACCGGCTGCTCTGTGTTTACGATGCTCCCGTCTCCGTCCAGTCGCAGCGGCCGCGGCCTCGGCGGGCGGCGCCAACGGCGGCCTGGGGGGCGGGGCCAACGGGCCCTTCCGCGCCATGGCGTCCCAGCAGCCCCAGCAGCAGGGCGGCCCCGGCGGCGCCCTGGGCGGCAGCTCCTTCTACGGCTCCTCCTCCCTCAGCTCCTCCTCCCAGAGCTCCTCCCTCTTCTCTCAGGGCTCCGGCCAGCCCGGGCCGGGCTCCGCCTCCCTGGGCTTCAGCCAGCCCACCTCCTCCTCCCTGGGGGCCACGCTGGGAGCCACGCTGGGCGGTTTTGGGACCGCAGGTAGGGACTACAGTAAGTAGGGCTGGGCGCCGCGGGAACCTGTCTGTGCTGCTCGCCGTCTGCGTGGAAACCCCGTTCTGCGTGGAACATGTGTGTTTTGTTTATTGGGTCTCTTTATGGACGCGCATGCTGATGATCTGATAAAGATGTTCAGGCCGCGTAATGAAATTTTACAAGCGGTAACCGCCTGGAAGTGGACCAAACTGATTGCTAGATAAAGATAAACTGCACACCGGATATGATTTTAGTGGACGAGGGCAGCCTGGTGAAATTATGGGAGGCTGGCAGAAAATACCATAACACTAATGGTGGACTGCAATGCCCTCCAACGTTTTAGTATTGGAGCCTTTTGTTCGCCGCTGCAAAGGGATTTCCAATGGGATGTCGGGTAGCTCCCTTCACACACGGATTTTATAGCAACATGCATTATGTAAAACAATGGACTAAATTGTATTTCATATATTTTATTCCATTCTGGGTAGATGGGTATGATATCACCGGAGCGGTTAAGAGAAATCAGACCCCGTGCGCGTACTCTCATGTGATGACATTACTGAAGATTGCTGTGTAAATCATCTCTCCCCCACATCCATCAAGTTGATGTCCGGCACAATATGGAATTAAGTCACCCCCAGGCTCCCCCACACCCCAACAAAAAAAAAAAAAATGCGTGAACATGCGCTTCTGTCTCCCCCTAGTGGCCAACTCGAGCGGTGGCAGTGGCTCCCGGCGGGACTCCCTGACGGGCAGCAGTGACCTGTACAAGCGCACGCCCTCCAGCCTTACCCCCATCGGCCACGGGGGCTTCTACAACGGGACCCTGGGCTTTAGCTCCTCCCCCGGCCCGGTCGGCATGCCCCTGCCCAACCAGGGCCCCTCCCACTCCCTCACGCCCCCGCCCTCCCTGTCCAATCACAGCTCCTCGTCCAACCTCAACCTCGGTGAGTGCGTGCGTGTGTCTCTGTCTCCGTGTGTGTGTGTGTGTGTGTGTGTGTGTGTGTCTCTGTGTGGGTGTGTGTGTGTGTGTGTGTGTCGGTCTGTGGGTGTGTCTCTGTGTGGGTGTGGGTGTGTCTCTGTCTGTGTGTGTGTGTGTGTGTGTGTGTGCGTGCACACGCCACTCACAATGTTTGCTCCATTCAGACGACTCGGGCCGCCTTGTTATTATTTACTTAGGAACGCATCGGTGGCATTTAAATCACAGCCTCCATTCAGCCGGCGTTGTGAAGGATGTGAAAACCATTTACATGCTAATGCGACAAGCGGTTATTATGGTCCTGGCTGGGCAGCCCGCGCTCACATTAATTCCCTCACCTGGCAGACTCGCCCCAGCGTCTTGAACGCTGCTCACATTCCTAAATCAAAGGACTGGCCCGGAACCAGCAGGCGAGCGGAGAGGTGTTGGCACCCATTGCTCAACTCCAAAGGTCTCTTCAGGAGAGGAATCTGTAACTAGAACAAATGGAGTCATTTTTCCCCGTCTGCGATAATCACGTTGCAATGTGGCGCGTACAGTCGCTCCCAGACAGAGACGAATGCCGGCGAAACACTCTCTCCATTCTGCTGCAGTCACTTCTCCAGTTGTGTTGTTTTCCAAGCCATGTTGTGCTTGTTACATGAGCTCTGATGTTCAGTGCACTGATGACACGGATCCTGTCGCGCAACGCACGCACGCACACACGCACGCACACACACACATAAACACACACAGACGCACACGCACGCACACACACAGACGCACACACACAGACACACACAGACACACACAGACACACACAGACAGACACACACAGACACACACGCACATGCACACACATACACACACACACACACGCACACACATGCACACACACACACACAGGGCTCTCTGTTGACGTGTTCTTTTGATGTCGACATTGTGTTATTTGGCCTTTTGTCACAAGTGCCACAAAATGAAGGTCACTGGGGTCAAAGTGTCATCCAATCAGCTGTGCGGTGACATCCCGTGTGCCCTCCCCATGCCCAGGAGGTCTGACCAATGGCAGTGGCCGTTTCATCTCCGCGGCGCCCGGCGCCGAGGCCAAGTACCGCAGCGCCGCCAGCTCCGGCTCCTCCCTCTTCTCCCCCAGCAGCCAGCTGTTCCCGTCGTCACGGCTACGCTACGGCATGTCGGACGTGATGCCGTCGGGCCGCAGCCGCCTGCTTGAGGACTTCAGGAACAACCGCTACCCCAACCTGCAGCTGAGGGACATCGCCGGGCACATCATGGAGTTCAGCCAGGACCAGCACGGCAGCAGGTACGCCCGCGCCCTGTAGACGTCTCGTATACACATCCACACACTGCACACGTCTCGTATACACATCCACGCACTGCACACGTCTCGTATACACATCCACACACTGCACACGTCTCATATACACATCCACACACTGCACACGTCTCATATACACATCTTGTATACACATCCACGCACTGTACACGTCTCGTATACACATCCACACTGTACACGTCTCGTATACACACCCACACACTGTACACGTCTCGTATACACATCAACGCATTGCGCACGTCTCGTATACACATCCACACACTGTACACAGCTCATACTCGCGCACCGTCCACATCTCGTATACACATTCACGATGTGTACACGTCTAGTATACACATCCACACACTATACACATCTTGTATACACATACACACACTGCACATGTCTTGTATACACACCCACACACTGTACACGTCTCGTGTACACGTCCATACACTGTACATGTCTTGTATTCACACCCATGCACTGTACATGTCTCGTATACACATCCACACACTGTACATGTCTTATACTCACAAACTGTACACATCTTATATACTGTACGCACGCACTGTACACATCTCGTATACCCACGCACTGTACACGTCGCTTATACACATCCACACACTGTACACGTCTCGTATACACACCCGCACACTGTACACGTCTCGTATACCCACCCACTGCATATACACACCCACACACATCTTGGATTTAGCACATGTGCACAATACACACGCACGCTCTGCGCATCTCGTACACCCGCACATCACTGAATTTAGCGCATGCCTACACGTACACACTATACACATCCCTCATGCACGCACTACGCACATCTCAAAACACGCACATCCTACACACATCATACATGCATCATCATGACTTTTGGCCCCGGAGCAGACACACACATTCTCACTACGCCTTCCGCCACATGTTGTGTTTGGAAGTCGTTGAATATTGGATATCTGGTCCACGGCTGCTTCAGGATAAACTGTGGCCACCGGGGGTTAATACCTAGAGCCTTTCAGCCGGGAGTCAACACACCTTGACCCGTTAGAACCCTCGCCCCCCCCCCCCCCCCCCACGCCAATAAAAACAAATTTACCGAAAAGCGAGAAGCTAAATATTAAAGCTGCATTGGTCTCCCACACGACGTGCTGTGGACATCGATCCAGACATGTCGATGCCAATAAAAACTCCACTTAACCAACAGAATTAATCCCCACCTTCGACTGCCTTCTGCTCGCTCGCTGAACCTGTAAAGAAAAGAAATACAATCTATACCCGGGGCCGTCTGAGTGTGTTGCCTGGAAAACCCATTGCTGTTTTATTAACTCTCAGGCACTGTCCACGCGTGCTGAACCCCCCCCCATCTCGCTCGGCCCCGGTGGAAGGATGGCTTTTACTGGAGGTTTTGTTGTGTGCTTTTGTTGACCACAGGTTGTCTGGAGTCTCAGACGTGCGGGATAGAATAACGGCACTGTTTTCCCCTTCAAGGACACTGCAAAGCGCTCCGCACATATCAATCTCCTGGTTCTCCTTCGCAACCCCAATGGTCTTGCCCACCACCACCACCACTACCAGCACCACCGTCTCCCCTAGCTATTCAGAACACGCACCCTGGCCTCGGCTGTTTTATCTGAGGCCGGTGGGGTGGCTTCGCGGTTCATCTGTGTACAGTTTGGCTCCCCGGAGCCGTTCAGTCAGGGCCACTTGTAGCCGGCAGGCGGACGTTTTCAGCGGAATGCTCTATTAATACACCGTGACATCCAGTCTGCACATCCGAGGCATCCCCTTGCCCTCTACCTACACGCTTCCACATCACTCACGCCTTTTTATCTCCCACTTGGCTTTCCACTACCAGCGTCTGGTCGGCTTCATGTTTCGCTCGCCTCTGTTTTTGTTTCCTTTTATTCACTCTGCTGCCTTTTCCTCTCCACCGGCTTTAAAGGTGCAAAGGTGAAGATGTGAAGATGCGGCCAACTTTTAGTCGGCAAATTGGTCCTCCGCAAAAATAGCAGAAAGTTGTGGTGGCGTTCACCCATGTTGTGATTAACAAGGAGATGCAGAGCGGCCTGGTTATTCGAGAACAATTGATGGTCATTTACAAGAGGTTAGGATATGTCATTACTGCTGCTGGTTTTTCTTGTGACCGAGGGCCAACCGAACCCTGCAGTGACGTCGTCGCTCCTTGAGGTGATATTACAGGTTGCACTTTTAAAATCCATCCCCGTCCCCACAAGCATTTCTTAATAATAGGCATTTAGCGGACGCTTTTGACCAAAGCGACCTACAATCAGTACATTTGTGGGGTTCAACAGTTGGAGGTGGGGATCGAACCGCCAACCCTCCGGTTGATGGACGACCCGCTCGACCCACTGAGCTACTGACGCCCCTTAATCGACTGAATGAATCGCCTGAATAAATGGCGCTGGCTTTTAACGGTGCCTTCAGTGCAGACTTTTAAGTTGTGTTCTTCAGGTTTGCGTCAGACCACACAGACAAACCAACAAAGAACCGTACACCCAGAGAGGGACAGGCACGCCTTTCTCCGACTCCTGACTGTTCTCCCCAACAAAGAGGAGCTGCGACAAATGCGCTCATTCATTCATGCCTCCTGCCGCATTAGGTGACGTCCTCAAGAAATTACCTTGTGCCGCTGAAAAACAAACGGGGCCTTTGTGGCAGCAAACGTCGGGCCCTCGACCGAGACGGGGTCCTCGGGGGCTTGTTAGCGAGAGGCCGCTAACAGTGGGGCCACTGTCGCGTCGCCATGTTGTTTCTCAGAAGGAAGCGCGCGAGAATGGAGCGTGACCGCCATTAACTCAAGCCACCGCCACCGCGCGCATCCGCGGCTCCATTCTCGCGCGGCTCCTCTCTGGGTTTTCACCCATTAGCCTGCTGGCTTAGCGTTAGCTGGTTTAGCGTTAGCGGGTTAGCGTTAGCCGGCGGCGCCGCGGTCGCGCATGACACGCTGTGCTCCACGGCGGCGGCCGCGGCGGCTACTGCTCTCGCGCTTGTTTGCGTCACGCGAGCCGGGCCGCCCGTGGCGGCGAAGCGCGGCCGCTCAATGCCTCCCTTTGTGTCGTCGTGTTGTAATTTCAGCATGACGCTAGCCCCCCTCAAACCCTAATCACATGCTTTTCTGCCTTTACTGCCCCGCTGCCTTTGAGCCCGGTGCTCTGGTGCTCACTCCTCCACGCTGTGTGGTTGCCGGCCACAAACTTCAGTAGCGCACTCACGCAGAGAAGGAAGGGGAAAATAAAAACTTAAAAAACTGGCAGAGGGAAAAAAACAACAAAATGGTGGTTGGTTCTTTATGTGTATGTACCACTTACACAGTCGACAGTGGCTGGACCGGCCTACCGGTCGCTGCATTCCTCTGGGTAGGCTGTTCAAATTAGGGCCCTTCTGAAGTGTGTCCAAGTCATGAAGATATGTTTGATTTTTCTTCTTCTTCTTCCTCCCCTCCTTCTAAATGGACCACCACCCTGCGCGGCTGGACTCCCAGGTTCATCCAGTTGAAGCTGGAGCGAGCCAGTTCAGCCGAGCGCCAGCTGGTCTTCAGCGAGATCCTGCAGGCCGCCTACCAGCTCATGGTGGACGTGTTCGGAAACTACGTCATCCAGAAGTTCTTTGAGGTATGTCGCGTGAGGGGGGAGGTTCTCCACCGGTGAGCGCAGGGTATGAAGCCCTAAAAAGCCTAAAAACAGGCGCGAGACACACATGAAGGTGTTTAGGGGAATATGCGTGACCGCCGCGAGCGTCACATGACCACACATGGCTCTGTGAGAGGCGTCTCGGCGTCCATTTTGGCTCCGGCGCCGGTGTCCCCCTCCCCCCTGTGGACGCCCATGTTTGGACATCCCATCCCTCGTGCAGCAATCCATGCGTCAACGCGACGGAGCTGCTGGCGAGCGTCCTGGAGCCCTAATGGAAGCTGTTGTTGTGATTGGTGCTCTGGAGATGTAGCATGAGCACAGGCTTCAGAGGCCTACTCACAGAGTCCTTCTCACAGCGTGCGGCGATGCTTGAACGAGAAGCCCCATCGAGATGTTTCTGTCTCCAGGATGGCCACTCTGAACTGGGGCGGCGGTGTTTATATCTGTGTGTGTGTGTGTGTGTGTGTGTGCGTGTGCGTGTGTGTGTTGCGTGCAGTTTGGCAGCCTGGACCAGAAGCTGGCGCTGGCGGAGCGAATCCGGGGCCACGTGCTGTCCCTGGCCCTGCAGATGTACGGCTGCAGGGTCATCCAGAAGGCCCTGGAGTTCATCCCATCAGAACAGCAGGTCATCGTAAGTACCCCCCGCCGCTGAGAGCACACACACACACATGCACGCGCGCACACAGACACACACGCACACACACTCATAGACACACACACAAGCGCACACACACATAGGCACGCGTACACAGACACACAAACGCACACACACACAGACACACACACACAGAAATGCACACAGACACACACACATAGACGCACACATGTGCACACACACATAGACGCACACATGTGCACACACACACACACACACGTGCACACACCCAAAAAGCCAACGAGCAGTAAACGTGTCTTCTATTGGTCCCCTGAGCTCCAATGCTCCCAATTTCACACATGGCCGACGGCCACATAATCAGCTTTTGTCTCGGAAATGCAATTTCAAAGTAAGAGGGGGGCGTGGGTGGGGGGGAGGGGGAAGAAAAAAATAATCGCAGTATATTTGCCTTTTAGCGCCCGCGCGCTAACGTTTTCTTGCGGCGCGCACAACACAGTTAGCCAAACGGCGCGGGTCGTTTAGCCGGCAGAAGTTTGATTACCGGTGTTGTTCGGATCGGCCCCGGCTTGTTAAGGCGCCGGTGCTGGCGTGCGTGGCGGTGGCGTAGTTTAATCTTCATTAGCGGCGGACGGAGTGGCGCCGCCCCGCCCCCCCACCCCGCGGGCAGCCTATCAGCTGCCCCGGATGACGCCGCTGACGCCACCGTTCACGCGGCTTAATGTGCGGCTGCAGGGCCCGGGCGCGGCATCAAATGGCCGCCGCTTGGGAGGATCTTAAGAAGCGGGGAGGAAAGGTTAACGTGTGTGTGTGTGTGTGTGTGTGTGTGTGTGTGTGTGTGTGTGTGTGTGTGTGTGTGTGTGTGTGTGTGTGTGTGTGTGTGTGTGTGTGTGTGTGTGTGTGTGTGTGTGTGTGTGTGTGTGTGTGTGTGTGTGTGTGTGTGTGTGTGTGTGTGTGTGTGTGTGTGTGTGTGCGCGCGCTGGCAAGAACTCTCCTCAGAGATACCTTGGTTCATGAATCACAGCCACATAAGAAGTAAAGGGTGTTGTTTTTATGTAGTTCTGGGGAACGTCTAGGAACAGTACCAGGGATGGGCTTCTGGATTGTGTTTGACCCCCACTCTTCTGTGTTTCTCTCTCGCTCTCTGTCTCGCTCTGTCTCTCTCTCTCTCTCTTTCTCTCGCTCTCACTCTCACTCTCTGTTTCTCTCTCTCTCTCTGTCTCTCTGTCTCTCTCTCTCTCTCTCTTTCCCTCTCTGTCTCTGTCTCTCTCTCGGTCTCGGTCTCCCTCTCTCTCGCTGTCTCTCTCTCTCTCTCCCGCTCTGTCTCTCTCTGTCTCTCCCTTTCTCTCTCTCTCTCCGTCTCTGTCTCTGTCTCTCTCTCTCTCCCTCTCTGTCTCTCTCTCTCTCTCTCTCTCTCTCTCTCTGTCTCTCTGTCTCTCTGTCTCTCTCCCTCTCTCCCTCTCTCCCTCTCTCCCTCTCTCCCTCTCTCTGTCTCTCAGAGTGAGATGGTGCGGGAGCTGGACGGCCACGTGTTGAAGTGTGTGAAGGACCAGAACGGGAACCACGTGGTGCAGAAGTGCATCGAGTGTGTGCAGCCGCACGCCCTGCACTTCATCATCGACGCCTTCAAGGCCCAGGTGAGAGGGAGACCCCCCCCCCCCCCCCTCAAACCCACCCCCCTCTCCCAACGTCAGTCGTCCTTCCCAAACCCCCCCCCCCCCAGTGGTGTCAATCAGGGCCGGCCCTCCTCATCAAGATGGTGCAGCCACCCATGACTTCATCCGCTGTACCTGTCAATGGTGTTCAGGCTTTGTGGGAACAGCCGTGTGTGTGTGTGTGTCTGGTCGGCCTCCGCCTCCATTCTAAGTGGGGGTAGAGGTACCGGCCGGCCCGAACCCGGCCCCCGCGGGAAACATCTGGCGCTGTCGAGGGGGACGGGGTATACGCATCTCCCCCGGGCCCCCCCCCCAGTGTGGGAGCCGCCATCTTGGCAGCCCGTGCTCGCTAAATGTCACATTAGCATGTGTGAGGGAGATTGGGTAGCTCCACGCAGGCTGTTCAAAGTGTTAATCAGAGCTGTCTGTCTTTTAGGCTTTTTTTTTTTTTCCCTCTTCTTTTTTTCTTTTTACACCCCACCCAACTCCTGTGTAATTGCACTAGCTATTTCAGAGGTTTTTTTTTCTGTATTTTTCAGTAGTTTTTTATTTCTTAGATAAAACTCCCCTTCTCACCCTCTCGCTCTCTCTCTGTCTCTGTCTCTCTGTCTCTCTCTCCCTCTCTCTCTCTGGGCGTTCCTGCCCCGGGAGCTCTGGGTTTGTTTGTGAAGCCCGGGCCTCCCAGCGGTAGTAGTCCTCCCTCACCTGCCCCGCGGCGCTATGCTAGCTGGGCGCGACCAGCTATGAGTCAGTGAGAGCCGCCGTGTCTCCCCCCCCCCACCCCCCCGTCCCAGAGCTCCTCAGTGTGCTCCGGTGTCACCTCTCATGTGTCTCCGCTCCGGCACCGCGCCGCCTTCAGAGTGCTGCGGAGCGCACGCCGCCATGTTAAGAGACTGCGGTGACCGCAACGGGAGGAACCCGTGTGATTGACGGCTCGAGTCCCGTGACCGCCCGTGCATCGGCTGACACTGTGTGTGTGTATGTCTCTCTCTCTCTCTCTCTCTCTCTCTCTCTTGCACTTGCTCTCTGTGTCTCTCTCTCTCTCTCTCGCTCTCTCTCTCTCTCTCTCTCGCTCTCTGTGTCTCTCTCTCTCTCTCGCAGGTGTTTGCCCTCTCCACCCATCCGTACGGTTGCCGGGTGATTCAGCGCATTCTAGAACACTGCCTTCCAGAACAGACTCTGCCCATTCTAGAGGAGCTCCATCAGCACACAGAGCAGCTGGTGCAGGTACCTCACGCACACACACGCACACGCACATGCACACGCATGCACACACACGTACACACACACACACACACGTGTACACACACAGACCCACACACACACACACGTGTACACACACAGACCCACACACACACACACACGCACGTAGACACACACACACACACACACACAGGCTTTACTCTTCTTCCCTCTCCCAGCTGGGAGCAATCTGACAAACGACTGAGAACATCGCCTTAAACAGCCCCCCCCCCCCTCCTCCTCTGCCCCAAAACCCTTTTTAACTCGTTTTTATCATTTGTTTTCTTCATGCTTGAAGTATCAAGGCCACCGGCTGGTGTCCCCAGGTGTTGTCCCTGACTGTGTGTGTGTGTGTTGTGCGTGCGTGTGTGTGTTTGTTGCGTGTGTGTTCTCAGGACCAGTACGGCAACTACGTGATTCAGCACGTGTTGGAGCACGGCCGAGCCGAGGACAAGAGCAAGATTGTAGCCGAGATTAGAGGCAACGTGCTGGGCCTCAGCCAGCACAAATTTGCCAGGTAAGAAAGAGAAGAAAACAACAAAAAAAAACCCAGCCGACCAAAACGTCAAAATAAAAGCGCACCCACACACACACGCATCACGACACACACACACACGCACGCGATGGCTGCGCGATATTGGGGCTGGAAAAAACGACATTGCATGGCATAAAATAATATATGGCTACTTTTCAGACGACAGTTGCTTGCGACTAACTTGGAACTCAAGGGTTGGGACACTGGATGATGATGAGGAGGAGGAGGAGGATGAGGATGATGAAGCTCTATTGCGCAGCCAGAGCCCGGTAGCTCCTCGGATGTTGGCTGAGGCGTTGCGTGGTGTTGCGTCATGTTCTGACCCGCTCCACGGGCCAGCCCGCCGGCCTGTCTCTCACAGACTCACTCCGCTCGCCGCAATTATCATCCCTCGTTTATTTCTTCCTTTCCCTTTTCGTTAATTCCTTTGTGATCGCGCTAACGCGCAGATCAACACAAGCGTGTTTTTTTAAATTCCCACTTCCTCGTGTGCGACGTTTACACGCGTGTTCGACAGCGAGGCGTGTGTTTACAGTATGCCACCTCTGGTGCTGCCGTCTGGCTTTTCGGGTTTGTTTCTGCGGCTTTTTTTTTTTTTTTGCAGTCGTCCGCGCTGATCGATGGGCACCGCAAACAAAATGGAACAACTGTCACAAAAACCCCAGCAAGTCGGCGCGGTGATTTCCCCTCGTCCAGCCCTCTCCCTCCCTTCCCCTCTCCCTCCCTCCCTCCCTCCCTCCCTCCCTCCCTCCCCCCGGCTCCCTGAAGGCAGAGCATCGCCCACCACAGCGCCGTGGCGTTGTGGTGGGCGATGCTCTGTGGGAGAAGAGGAACCAGCGCTACCCGCTCTGTTCACGGCCCTCCACTCGGCAGCTCCTTGTTGTTGTTGTTGTTAGCGGCTCGCGTGCGAGGGCCGGCGTCGACGGCGCCGCGCTTATGTGCTTATTGTAGCGGGGGGGGGGGGGGGTGTTACACAAGTGCGCACACACATGCACACACATGCATCCGCACACGCGCATGCACACACTCACACATGCACACACACATGCACACACTCACACACACACACACACACACACACACACACACACACACACACACACACACACACACACACACACACACACACACACACACACACACACACACACACACACACACACACACACACACACACACACACACGCATGCATGCACACACTCTAACCCTTGGTCTCCCCCGCCTCCCCCCCCCTCCCCCCCGCAGCAACGTGGTGGAGAAGTGTGTGACCCACGCGTCCCGGGCGGAGCGGGCGGTGCTCATCGACGAGGTGTGCAGCCTGACGGAGGGTCCCCACAGTGCCTTATACACCATGATGAAGGACCAGTACGCCAACTACGTGGTGCAGAAGATGATCGACGTGGCCGAGCCCACACAGCGGAAGATCGTCATGCACAAGGTGGGCGGGGCTTCTGGCGGACGCCGGCGGCGGGCGTGTCTGTGGTTAAAGGGGGGGCGGGGGCTCTTCTGGGGCGCAGGGTGAGGGTTCTCTCTGTCATCACCGGTCGGGGGTATCTGTCGAGAAGGGGGTGAGGGGTCTGTTCTAGAGGGGGTGGGGTTTCATCTGTAGAGGGGGTGGGGTTTCAGCTGTAAAGGGGTGGGGTTTCTGTCCTAATGGGGGCGGGGTTTCCAGTCTGAAAGTTCTCCAGGTTGCAGGGTGTTTGTAACCAAATGGGGAGGAGCTTCACCAGGAAGTGGAGAGGAATTTCTCTTACAAATCAAAGAAAGGTGTTTTGCCGTTAACGGACGACCAAGCCCTAACGTGCGTTGGGCGACGCCCTCCCTCGTTTGAGACACAACCTGTTGCGTGCCTAACCTGTTACTGGCCTCTGGTTCGGGCGCACTGTGACAC
This sequence comes from Urophycis tenuis, assembly GCA_036785325.1. Classification (NCBI taxonomy): domain Eukaryota; kingdom Metazoa; phylum Chordata; class Actinopteri; order Gadiformes; family Phycidae; genus Urophycis; species Urophycis tenuis. The sequence continues at coordinate 1,298,911 of JAXIVH010000030.1, read as the reverse complement.
ATTGAACACACAGAAGAGACACACGGTCCTCGGGACCGGGGGGGGGGGGGGGGGGGACGGGGACGTCAGGTGTCCCGTATCGCGGTGACCAGTGTGTGTTTTTGAAGATGAGGGCCCCGGGGGCCATCGTTTCCACCTGAGAAATAGTTGCTGACTGCTGGAGATGTGATGGAGCGGTAAAACACACTCCACTCTGTGTAAGGATATTCTCATACATATTTAATGATGACAGTTTTTTATTTTATTTTTTTTAACGGAAACTGTTTTAATACGAGGTTATAAAAAAAACAAAGATGATTTTAAATTTTTAATTAAAACCTTTTTTTAAACACCGGGGTAAGCCTGCGCTGAGCTGTGCCTGGAAAGCCACTCCATTGCGTCACCGTGATGGACCTTTTTTTTTTCTCTCTCTGCGGCCGCTCTGCCCTGATTGGCCCGTGGTGGCGGCGGCGGCGGCGGCGGTTGGCGGGGGAACGGACCGGCCCCGCATTCCTCCAGTCCTCCGTGTTACACGCGGGCTCCGAGCGGCTGACACTTGACAATGGCCTCCTCTCTCACCGCGCTACCGTGGGTGCTCGCTCGCCCCCAGTAACCCTGTCTCCGCCTCTCTCTCCCCCCCCCCCCCCCCCTCCCTCACAGATCCGGCCCCACATCTCCACGCTGAGGAAGTACACGTACGGCAAACACATCCTGGCCAAGCTGGAGAAGTACTACATGAAGAACGGGGTGGACCTGGGGCCCCTGTGTGGCCCGCCCAACGGCATCATGTAGACTCTGGTCCACGCCCCCTCATACGACTTCCTCTCCTCCTCCTTCCTGTGATCTACGTACTTCCACCATCTCCCCCCTCCCCCCGGACCCCCCAGACCCTCTGTCCTGGTCCTTAAGTCCTTAATGCTATCATGCAAATCCCCATCCCCCCCTTCTCCCCTCTTATGACTCCCCTCTGCTCCTTATTCCTCCTCACCCCTCCCTCCCCTCCCTCCCCTCCCTTCAGACAGCCTTAGAGGGATGATCCCATGGGGTCCTTGCTGACCCCCCCCCAGGTCAGGAGCTAGCCTGGGCCGGTCCATTAGGATGGTGGCGCGGGGGGGGGGGGCACCGGGGTGGGCCGGTCCGTTAGGATGGTGGCGCGTGGGGGGGGGGGGGGTAACCGGGGTGGGCCGGTCGGCCGCGCCCCGATCCCCTCGACCACCCTTTGGTTACCCCCGGTTCTTTTCGTCGTTATGTATAAACTAGAACATCACTTCACTTTTTTGCTACTGCTGTAAAACATCGTCACACACGAACCCTCCCCCCCCCTCTCCTCCTCCCCCTCCCCCCTCCCCCACTCGCTCTTCCGCCTCCTCACCTCACTCAGTTATCCTAGCTAGAGACCACTATGAGATGCAATGAGTATTTAATTTGTCTGACGTCACAGAATCATAGATCCACACCAACACACACACGCACACACACACACGCACACACGCACACACACACACACACACACACACACACACCATGGGCTAACCAGCAGAGAGCTCATTTAGCATGGGAGATTTGTTTTCTGGTCTTGCTTCTATAAATATAACGTGTATACTTGGTGTAGACCTTTGCATATATATATATAAATATATATATAAAACTTTGTAGTTTTTCTGGTTTTTGATGTTGACTCTGTATCTATAATGTATCCTAGTAGTGACCACATACTTCTGACTGTATAATTGTACATTTGTAAACCCTTGTAATGTAAAAGTGCTTTACCACCCTTTTTGGTATCAGAAGAAAATAATTAAAAACGAAAAATCACTCTGAAGAAAAAAAAAAATTTAGTTTAAAAAAAACAACAAAAAAAACCCAGCCCTGTGCATTTCAATGTATATTCTCACCTCCTTGGTTGTGATATATGAGTTGTTGTATATTGTAAATTGTAATATCAGATTTTGTTTTGAAAAGCCCTTTCTATACAGCATAGTACATGTACAAAGACTCTCCATGCCTGGTTTTATCCTTCCTCTTGTCCCCGCTTAAATTAAGAGACACCGATCTCCCAATCAAAGGTCCCCAGAAGATTTGTTTGTTGTTTACTATTTACTATTGTTTTATGTTTACGTCTTTGTTTTTTTTTGTTTGTTTTTTACTTTTCATAGGATCCCACCACGCTTCACCTTGTCCGCCTGTCTGTCTGTCCGCCTGTCTGTCTGTCTGTTCGTCTGTCTGTCTGTGTGTGTGTGTGTGTGTGTACGTGTGGGGGGAGGGGAGCGGGGCGGGGGGGGACGGTGGGCAGTTGGACTCGTTTTACTTTTCATAATTAACTTAAACCCAACCGCCTCCCCTCCCCCACCCTCCCCCCTCTCCCCCCCCTCCCTCCCTCCCTCCCATGGATTGTACAGTGGAGATCCTCGCTCGTTTGGGTTTGACTTTTTGGTTTCTCCTTGTTCCTGTTGGTTTGGCCTCTCTCTCGTGCTGTAAGTGCTGTATCATACGGTCCATGTGTTTACCGGGCTCTGACGGGAGTGGGGGGGGGGGGGGGGTGTACATTTGGACGCAGCCTTGTGTATATTTACTACAAGCACACCTGTAACCATATGTGTATAGTTAACAGAACCTGTGTATGCTTATTGCCTGGGCAACTATTTTTTGTAACAACTGTTGTAGATTGTCTCTAAACAATTGTGTGATCTTTATTTTGAAACAAAACCGAACAAAAAAAATCTTTCAAAATTTCCCTGTCGTTTCAAGTGTGATTTTTTTTTTTTACTGTAGCCGTGTCTTCGCCATTGTGTGGATTAAATGTGTGTATGGTTAGGCCTTATTTCAGGGGGGGGGGGCGGATATAGTTCAGATGGGGATTTTGAAGTCAACACCAGCTGTATTCCACTTTAAGGGTCCTTTTTAAGATTGGTGGAGAGTTTTGGTCGCTATGGCTCCCCTGTCACAACAGACTGGATAGCCACACAAGTAGAGATTATTCCCCCGGTTAAGTTAATGGTTTCAATAAGTACATTGTGACACTGCCAACGACGCCGGGGCGCCGGGAAGAGAACCAACTCTGACCCAGTATTAGTAAACCAGTTCTGAGCGAGTTTACACCCTGTAGGGCACGGCGTTTCCCGACAGTTTATCGGGATATCTTTCTGAGTCAAAGGTTGTTCTGCAGTTGCGGAACACGTTCCCAAAATCAATTAAATATGAACTTCCTGTGCGGACTGCCCATGTAAGTCCTCTCACCGGGCGGTCCCGCGCGTGTGTGCGTGTTTTAGAGACCATATATGTTTTTTCCGCCCGCTGATAAACGGTGCGTATGAGCGAGCGAGGGGGGGCTGCTGCTGCTGGTGGTGGTGCCGATGCCCGGACGAGCTGCAGGGGGCATCCTCGCCTCTAGTGGTGATTTCCCCCCCCCCCCTCTGCGTCTTCAACGCCGCGCGCGCGCACGCGCCATTATCACGCGCACGCGCTTCCTTACTGCCAGCTTCTCGGGCCAGGCGGCGCCGGCGTACGGAACATCCTGCCCTCAACGGAGAGGGGGAGGAGAGAATCTGTGTAGGGGGAGAGAGAGCGAGAGAGGGAGGGAGAGAGAGAGAGAGAGAAGGAGAGGAGAGCTGAGATCTGGCTTGTCTCGGTAGTAAATCTATCAGGTTTAGGGGCACAAAAAAGTCGACTCGGTAAAGAGGGGAGGCCGCGTGGAAATCTGCAATAGTTCTCACACAGCGATCGGCAGCCGCCGGAAGAGCAGCACAGCGAGCGGCGTGTCCGTGCGGTCCGTGAGAGTGAACGACGGGAAGACGGGATTAAATCACGCGAGGCGGATGGTGGCGCGGACGGGGCGGCGCGCTCTGAAGTTGGGGACTAGCGAATTACAGCGAAGAAGACGCGCTTTTGTTTCCCCGGCGAAGACGGCAAGCGGCACGGGAGGCTGCGCTCGCACCCCGAGCATGAAGCTGCCTTGTCTACTGGCGCTCGCGGCGCTGGTTGTTCACGCTGCCACGGTAAGCAACAACGACCCCCCCCCCCCCCCACACACACACACACACACACACCACCACCCCCCCCCTCTCTACCTCTGTGTGTGTGTGTGTGTGTGTGTGTGTGTGTGTCTCTCTCTCTCTCCCTCTCTCTCTCCTTATTCTTACGTCTTCCATTGTTGCGGGGACGGGGGGGGATCGCTTTCATCGTTGCCCGCGTATGAATTAACATTTAATGCGTCCGTGCCTGTGTGCGTTTACGTACGCGCTGTATGCGTAAGGATTCCACTCTCCGGCTCTCTAATGAGACGGTTCGGTTCCATGTGCGCATCCGAAGGTCCTTTTTGTCGGTGGGCTCGTACATCGTGGACGCGACCCACATATCAACCTTATTGGCTGGTCCGACTCCGTGACTCCCCGTCGGTGGCTGGCGGCTGCCGTGGCTACCCGCCCCCCTGCCTTTGTGTCTC
>JAXIVH010000030.1:1272481-1287481 GCA_036785325.1 Urophycis tenuis | reverse complement strand
AAATATATATTTTTCCCTCAGGGGGCACTTTTCGGCAGGCGATTGACAAACAATAAGAGCAGTATAGAACATTAGTATAGAACAGTATAGTACAGTACAGTATAGTACAGTACAGTATAATACAGTATAGTACAGTACAGTATAGTACAGTACAGTATAATACAGTATAGTACAGTACAGTATAGTACAGTACAGTAAGGTGTCGTATAGTATAGTACAGTATAGAATAGTACAGTATAGTACAGTACAGTATAGTACAGTACAGTAAAGTGTCGTATAGTATAGTACAGTATAGAATAGTACAGTATAGAATAGTACAGTATAGTATAGTACAGTAAAGTGTCGTATAGTATAGTACAGTATAGAATAGTACAGTATAGTATAGTACAGTAAAGTGTCGTATAGTATAGTACAGTATAGTACAGTACAGTACAGTATAGTAACAATTCAGTTAAAATAGAAAATATATATTTGTCCCTCAGGGGGCACTTTTAGGCAGGCGATTGACAAACAATAAGAGCAGAAGACAACATGCAACATCATACTCGTGGGTAGCCTCACATTGCAGACCGATTCGCAAATGTGTACCAGTCTGGGACCTCTCCGTTCATTTTCCATTTCCGAGGGGGTGTTATCGACAGATCAGAATACCTCTGGACTCGTTTAGATAGACCTACAAATGCTCCGAGCAGCGAAACGTGTGACATATCAGCAGCGGCCATCTTGGTTGTTTATGAAAATACCTCCACTATGCTCCCATAGGCCCCCTTCCTCTGTACACTATCGTCTCACCCCATCACTCATATAGTTTAAGAGACATGATTGAATTGTTATGTTTACAGCTTCACCGTCAGTGACAGTTACCTGAAACGCAATCCTTGCACTGCCAGTTAGTGCCCAGTGACTACTGACAACAACAAACTCCAAACCTTCAGCGTCTCAGTGTGGGTGAAACCTGCCCCCCCCCCCCCTGCCTCCAGGTGGCCATCGTGGTGACGGACGGGCGTCCCCAGGACAACGTGAAGGAGGTGGCCCAGCGCGCCCGCGACGCCGGCATCGAGCTGTTCGCCATCGGCGTGGGCCGCGTGGACATGAACACCCTGCGGCAGATCGCCAGCGAGCCCCTGGACGACCACGTGGACTACGTGGAGAGCTACAGCGTCATCGAGAAGCTCACCAAGAAGTTCCAGGAGGCCTTCTGTGGTAAGATGGGACAGAGAGAGAGAGAGAGAGAGAGAGAGAGAGAGAGAGAGAGAGAGAGAGAGAGAGAGAGAGAGAGAGAGAGAGAGAGAGAGAGAGAGAGAGAGAGAGCGAGCTTACTCCTGACCCGATAAAGACTCGGATGATGATGGCTAGGGTCAAAAGGTTGTTGAAAGGTGAAGGGTACGAGTCTACCAGGAACAGGATGATGGGGTCTCTGTCATCATCTCTGCTTACATTCTGACGGATGGAGGTTCTCTGGCACCTCCTCCTTAGGTAAGGAGTCTAAAGTGCATTGCATTAAAACTAAATCTAAATGTTGTGCCCTACTGTTGTGTCCTCTCCACAGCCTTAAACGAAAAGGCAATACCCTGTCTGACCTCAAATCTATGACGTGTTCATCTCCAAATCTACAACCTGCTACTTGCTAATGAGTACAATAGGGAAGGGGACAACATTTGGAAATGAATGGGTCTCTGCTTATCAGTCGCTTCCCCCCTGCGGACTGAGAGGCAATACTGGGACCTCTGTAATTAGTAGCCCATTAGTGCTAATCATTAATCCTCAAATTAGTAACCCTCTCAGGCAGCCTTGTCTGCGCGGGGTTTGACTTTTTATTTTATTTTGTCCGGGTCGCTGACACTCAACACTTTTCCTCCTCAGCCAGTCTAGCAGGCGGGAGCCGTTTCCCCCGGAACGTGCGGGCCTGCATGCGCACAGGGCTGGATTCCTATTGGACAAACCTTACCACCTGACATTCGGTGGAAACGAAACAAAAGGCATCGATGTATAATGTTGGTCGAGGCTTTCTCCGATCCCTTCCAGCCTTCTGTGTGTTTTAAAGATCCACTGGGTTTCCGCTGTACCGCACAAGCTCAACGAAACCCTGAACCAATTGAACCAATCAATCACCTCAGCCAATCACAGTGGATCATTAAAATGAAAATAACCTTTGATAGATTCTCACGCTGACATAGTTGTATTCTCTTCCCCTCTAACCCCCTCCCCCCCCCCCCCCCCCAAACCCCACCACCCCACCTCCCCACCTCACACCTGTCTGTCCGTCTGTCTGTGTATGTGTGCGCGCGCACACATATTGGCCACTCCCACACCCACCACCGCCGGCGTGCCACAGCCACAGTATCGGACCTGTGTGCCACTGGCGACCATGACTGTGAGCAGGTATGCATCAGCAGCCCGGGGTCATACAAGTGCGCCTGCAAAGACGGCTTTACCCTGCTGGATGACGGTCGCAGCTGCAGCGGTGAGTGGGCGCATGCACGCGCGACTTGTGTGTGTGAGCGTGCGCGCGTTAAGAAAAGATCGACGGTATTAGCGTCAATTATCTTCCTTCAAAAACAATTATCATCACAAATGCATTCCATGCCTCAGTGAGCATGTCTCGCACGCGCGCGCGGTGGAAATGACACGCAATAACACGCATGCCCGTGCACATCGCCAGCGTGCAGCGGCGCCGCCACGGACGTGGTGTTCCTGATCGACGGGTCAAAGAGCGTGCGGCCGGAGAACTTTGAGCTGGTGAAGAAGTGGATCAACCAGATTGTGGACAAACTGGATGTCTCCGAGGCCAAGACCCACGTGGGCCTGGTGCAGTACTCCAGCTCCGTCAGACAGGTGTGTGTGTGTGTGTGCGTTTGTGTTTGTGTGTCACATTAATGCTGACTCACCCACACTTACTCACCCATTGACTCATTATTCCCTCCCTCTCGTTCACTTCCTCCCCCACCCAATGACTCGCCAACTTTTTGCGCTCCACTCACTCCATCACACACTCATTCATGCGTTCGCTCACTCCCTCCCTCCCTCCCTCACCCATTCACTCTCCCTCACTCATTCACACGTTCCCTCCCACCCCCTCCCCCCCCCTTGCTACCCCCCTCCAGGAATTCCCGCTGGGTCGCTTCAACAACAAGAAGGACCTGAAGGACGCGGTGAAGAAGATGGCCTACATGGAGCGGGGCACCATGACGGGCCAGGCCCTGCGCTACATCTCGGACCACAGCTTCAACCCCAGCCAGGGGGCCCGGCCCGGGGTGGGCAAGGTGGGCATCGTCTTCACCGACGGCCGCAGCCAGGACTACATCGGGGACGCGGCCAAGAAGGCCAAGGAGAACGGTGAGTGTGTGTGTGCGCGTGTGTGCGTGTGCGCGTGTGTGAGTGTGCACGCCTGTGTGTGTCCTAGGAGCGATAAGTCTACAGATAAGGTCTTAAGTAACTTACATGGAATTACATGTGCATCATATTTATGTGTGTGTGTGTGTGTCTGCAGGATTCAAGATGTACGCTGTGGGAGTGGGCAACGCCGTGGAGGACGAGCTGAAGGAGATCGCCTCGGAGCCCACCGGGGAGCACTACTTCTACACGGCTGACTTCAAGACCATGACCCAGATCGCCAAGAAGCTGCAGATCAACATCTGCCAAGGTCTGGCCACCGCTCACGAGCATGACCTGCTATGGATACTGAAAACATCTGCACGCACGCATGCACACACACACACACACACGTTGGTGTCATGCATATTAACATATATTAACATATTTCCCTTTCCCCCCCCACAGAGGAGGACCCTTGTGAATGTGACTCCCTCGTAAAGTTCCAGAAAAAAGTGGAGGATGCCCTGCAGGCACTGACGAAAAAACATATCCTTTACCTGCAGGGGAACGGCTGACGGCAAGATGGGGTGTGGTCTGATGATGCGGAGGAGGGGAGGAAGGGGGGAGGGAGGGAGGGTGAGTGAGTGAACATAAGATAAAGAGGAGGGAGGGAGAGGCACAGGGAATGAAGGGAGGTAGGCTTAGAAATAGAGAATAGTTAGAGATAGAGTACAATCTAAACATGATTTGCAACAGTACAGCAACAGATCTAAGTTGTACATTTGTCACATTGACAAAAAAATCGACATAGGCCACTTCTGATGTCAGATACGGTGCTTGTGACTATTTGCTCATTTCGAGGGAATCTTCATGTGTTGTTCTCACATTGTTCACGTTCGTCCTTGACCAGAATCTCACTAGAGAGTGTGTCGAAGAGGATCGCTGCACTGGAGAGCAAAATTGTCTAAGGACACACACACACACACACACACACACACACACACTCTCTTTCTCTCTCTCTTTATCTAACACAAATAGAATTTGACGTTGTGTAAAATACTGAAAAAGGAGCCTGTGTGACCCTTGACCTCTGCTAATTCACACTTCCATTCTGTCTCTCTCTCTCTCTCTCTCTCTCTCTCTCTCTCTCTTTTTCTCACTCACACACACATGCTCATCTTACCCTGTCCATCTTGGTGACAAACCCATGCCGGTTGCCACGGTGACCCTTTCTGTGTGTGCGTCTGCACTTGAAGGACATCCTCCATAGCCGGCCTGTGTGTTTGTTAATAAAGGTCTTCCCTCATAGGGAAAAGGTGACAGTACACCGAAAGGGCTTGCTTTGCTTTCTGGCTAGTTGTGTAAACAGAGATGATGGCCCTGTCTGTCTGTTTATTTATATCAAATGTCATTATGTTCTCTGTTGTCTTCTTCTGATGCCTATAACATCTACCACTCCACTACTGCCACTAGACTAGGATCCGTATGTTACATAATATACGTTTATATTGATGGGTATATATACATATATATAAATTTCAATATATTATACTGACTGTTAAGATACATTACAGAGTGTTTGTGTTCCTTGAAATCACTTAGACACTATTATTTTTTTGCTGAACCGGGAAGTAATTGCATAAATCATGAAACTCTTATATTATATATAGTAGCCAATCACAAACACGGAAAGAGTGACATAAGGCGTGAGAGAATGAATGGAGAGAGGTAGATGGGAAAGGGGCGGGGGAGAGAGAGAGAGCGGGAGCTAGAGAGAGAAAGAGAAAGAGAGATTACACGCTTGTAATATTGGCAGATTAATGAATTGTCGAACGGTCAAGTAGAAACGATCACGTAATACACGATTGGCTGAACGCAAACCAAACAAGGACTTAAAAAACCGCTTCCGCAATCGTAATGCGTGACGTAAAACGTCAGGGATAACAAACATATCACTCAAAAGGCTGCAGTAGTTGAAGTGAAATAAGACACGGACTACTGTTTGGCATGACCTCCTAGACACGTTGGTTTGACCTGGAAATCCCCCAAAACGGACCCGCAACGCCTTCGAGGTGATTGGTTTGATGGTCGTAGTATGTGATGACCACCAAGGCGAACAGCCAGCTAGCATCCCCGAGCAGCTAACGGACTGCAGGCTCACCTGCTAACCTGCTAGCCGGTCGGTGAGCTAACGACAGTGCGGGAGAAGAGGACGCTTCATTGAAACATGTCTCCGGGGTCCTCTCAGACGAGCCCGTTCGCCTTACCGACACAGTGCGCTCCTTGACACGCAGTACGTGGTGGTCGGGCAGGAAATCATCTTGAATCGCAGTGTTGGCGGCTCACTTTGCTAGCGGAGTGTACGAGAAGTTGGCACGCAAAGCTTTATATCGCAAACTACTCACACCGGCAAAAAGAAAAAGAAATGACCAGTGAGTCCGGGGTGTCCGTGCTGCCGTGTGAAGCGAAACCACAACGACTCGCCGGTCGCACGGCTCGCCTCAACGACTCCGAGTCCGAACCGGACCTCGGGCCGAATCCCAAGATCTTCACCCGGCTGAGCAGCCGCGACGAGGAGGACCGAGCCGCCGCTCTGGATGAGTTGACGCAGGCTGTGCTCGCACGTTTTGGGGTTGGATCTGCCCCGGTTCCGAGCGGCTGTGTACGCCGACTCTTCTGCATTTGCTGCGGTTGTCTCGGTCGTGTCCGCTGCCCGAGGTACGAGAGAGGGCAGCCAAACTGCTTCGCAGTGCACAGGTAATGGACCCAGCCGAGTTGATATCTTATAATCTAAATATCGATACATATATAAAATATATAGGCAACTTAAATCTTAACAGTCATTGTCCACATATGCTGGTAACTTTACGATTGTGCCGTTACTGTAGATCTATATTCGTTCGTCTTGTCGTACTGCGTGTGTAGTATATATACACGTATATGTATTACATTATTTTGTATATAAGTGCGTGTATATATAATGCATTGGGACGTTATTATGGGAGACTTCTGTTGCTGTGTGATTTCATCAGACATTGAGCAGTACGAGGTGACGCAACACCAAGGTGTTCAAAACAAGCTCACTAGACACGCCCCTACAAGCTCACTAAACACGCCCCTTTTCGATGTTCTGAAGGTCTGGTCGTCACACTTTCCCCCTCCCCCCCCCCCCCCCCCCCGCCTCACTTCTTCATGGTTTAGGAGCAACAGCAGAACTGTCGTTGTGGAGCTCATAATCGCCCATAACCATAATGCTAACTATACAAAACTACTTTTTTTTTCAAGATGTCGGTAAGTTTGATGAGTTTGACATATTTCATGTGCATGACAAGGCGCTTTCCAGTTACAGATGCTGGTGTTTTGTGTGACATAACAAGTCGACGGGGACAACGTGCGATTGTAATGTTTTACATGTAAATTAACCCCCCGCTGTCATCATCCCCTCAGGAGCGAGGCGTTGAAGTACCGCGGGCGCTGACTGCAGGCTCCAGCGCGTTCATTCCCGGCCAAAGAGGTTCGTCCGTGTGCGTGTTGATGTTGTTGCGCAGAAAGTCATTGCCCACCCCATTTTTTTTTGTTTTTTGTTAAAGACTCTATTTTGAATGTATTCAAAGTACACAGTACCCCACCCCTCCCCCCAGGCCTCCCTGGGGCGCTGCAGTAGTTCTGTCGGGTCATTGCACATGGCCCTAATGAAATGATCGGCTGGTGCGCTTATTGCAGGCCTACTGCGACAGCCACCGATACCAGTTATTATTTATGCCGAGCATTTGCTGTTTTGATTGCTGTTTGGACGTGAGGAGAATTCCCACAGAAAACAATGCTTCTAAAACACATTGGCTGCCCAAGCTTTAACTCTCCATTATGTCCACGACAGCGTCTCGTGATGAGGTTCCTTGATTGTATTATTTAAATTAAATTGTATTAGGTTGTTAAGCTTCTTTTATATACAGCATCGCGCATGCTAACGCTCCGACAACACTACAAAAAACATCCTGGGTCTGGGTGACAGCCATAGCCAGGTCCTACCTACAACTCTTAGCCCAAAACAACTTTTTTTTTTATGGACAATTTTAATTGTCATTTTTGTTTTTGTTTTTTTTAACATGCTCCCTCTAGGGCTGTTTGTCCCTTCTGGGCTCTGCGTAGAAAGATGGAGGTCTCCGTGAAAGGGGACCCTCCACCTGTCTCCATGTAACGCAGTGGGTTTCATAACACAGCAGGTCAGAGCAGGCATCGTCAGACCTGTCGACGTGCTTCTCCGGTGGCTTACACAACCAAACAGAACCTTGGCTGCAGGCCCGTTTGGCATCCACCTTTTATTGAGATCGACCGTCGCTCCACCCGTGGCGGAGTTCTTATCATATTGATGATGACATAATAACATGCTGATGCTTCTTAAAGCTGGACTAATTATAAAATTGTCAAATCATTTCTACTTTCGTACAACATGACCACTTGTCCACCACCTGAAGCCACCGCATACATCACTGCTTGAATCTTCCTTAAGTCTTTGATAGTGAGGAGATTGTTGTTGATGTCGAAGAACAAGAAGTGCCAGGAACTCTATATAGTTTAAGCTGAAGTTGTTTATTGGTCTCGTACGAGTAGAAGCAGATTCACCGAGCAAGAGATTTGTGCGTGAATCTTCCTCAGTTGCTTCCCCCTGCTCCCGGAGACACAGTGTATTATATACAAGTCCCAATCGGAACAGCATGACAGGAGTGTCCCATTCTGATTGGCTTATAACGTATAAACATTACATGTTACTAAGCAGATTTGACATGACGTAGGTGTATCCTCCAATCACTTTATGTTATGTCTCCAAGTTCCAGAGAGCCAGACTTAAAGTCGCCAAGAGGAATACAATCTCCACTATGTCCTTCTTCAGAACGTCAGATCAACCTAACCGTACACATTGCTAGATAATATTTTTCCTAACAGTCTTGGAGTTTAAACTCCGTTCTCATGCCGTCGCACCTTCTCCTGTTTTTTCCCTCCCAGATTGCAGAAGGTGGGAGCGACCAGCAGGTGCTGCTTGAGGCCTTCTTCTCGCTGGGCCGCCTGGACAACATCACCATGGTGATGGCGTTGCACCCGGCCTACCTCAGCTGCTTCCTGCGCACGCAGCACGCTCTGCTGGATCTGGACGGCCCCACTGCCGAGCCTGTGGAGGACACTACATCGTCATCATGGTGAGGAGAGCACACCCCCCCCCCCCCCCCCCCCCCCCCCCCACGACGCCGCCGCCGTTTACACAGATTTACACCGTTTACACAGTTCACACAGTTTACACGGGGGACAGCGCGGTGATGACCTCATCCACACTGGGGGGTGGGGGGGGGTGGGGGGGGGGGAGTCAAGTCGTGTCAACGTGTGAATGAGTCAACAGTGCACTTTCATGTATGAGGAAACCCAAGCAGCTAATGTTATCGCTGGCTGCTTGGTGCTATATCCCCCCCCCTCCCCCACCCCCCTCCTTCATTGGAATGGGAATAATTGGATAAACTGCAGACTAACTGTCAAACTGCTCGTTTGTGGCTGTTCAGATTGTGCGGCAGTGGCGGTCGGTTTATCCTCTTGTGAATGCTGGGACGACGTGACCCTCGACGGCTGGAAATAGGATTATTTTCGACATGCATATTTTCAGTTGGAGATAAGTGTGTGTGTGTGGGGGGGGGGGGGGGGGGGGGGGGGGGGGGGGGGGGGGAAAAGAAAGCAATAGGGGGCTAAACATGAGCCCTGCGCAGAATGGTTGTGTGGACTGATGACTCGCACCCTTGTTATCACGGGCCACGGGGGCGGCAGTAGCTCAGTGGGTAGAGCGGGCGGACAGAGCGGGTCGTCGTCCCTCCACGTCCGTAGGGTCGGACGGTTCGATCCCCTCCCATCCCCCTCCTCCTGCTCCACTGTCCGCAGGTCAAACCCCACACATGTACTGATTGTAAGTTGCGGTGGACAAAAGCGTCTGCTAAACGCCCCCGTTACCTCCGTATATAGTGAGGAGCCCCGTCGGGGGGAGAATGGTGAGATGAGTTTGGCGCCGGTGGAACACGTAAATGCAGCGTTCAGCAGTGGCACCGGCAGAACACGTCAGACCTGTACGTTGTGCCTCTCTGCCGAACGGCCCGACGGCGGCAGAAAGGGAAGGCCGCGTTGTGTTTACCTTTCCTTTTAGTCCATTGATCCAGACGGGAGGCCTGGGAGGTTGAACCACTGACACCATCCAGGTCAGTGGATGGATTCACCGTCCCCATGTCCCACCTGCCTGTTTGTATTGCAAAAGCGTGTTCTTTTAGCTATGTAAATTGCGTTAACCGTGAGACTTGGGAAAAATGTACTGAAGGAGGTTATAGTACTTTTTTTTTTTAATGTGAAACGGTTTGTTTGAACACATAGGTGAAACAATGTTTTTTTTGTATTATTTTCTTTTGTTGGTGCCGGTCGATATTGTCATGCTCTGGGAATGCGCCGGGCGGCCATGTTGTGAGCGGTGACTCTCGTGTTCTTGAGACACCCGGAGGATGAGGACACCGGCTTAACATCACGCCATCTGTGGAAAAACGCCCAGTGTGTGTGTGTGCAGACCTGACTTACTGAAACATCACGCGGAAAGGGCTAGCAGCTGCGGGCCATGCTGCGTTTGCACGGCGGACTTAAAATGCAGATAAACAGTGAAGACACAATAAGCAACCTCCCTGAACACCACCCCCCACCCCTTCCGTTTGGTCACGTCAGTAGCACGTCAGTCAGCAGTCCTGTTTTACTTTGAGATCCGTCATGCTTCAGGAATGGTGATTCACTCCGTTTGAGACGAGCTGAACTCTGAGCACTTCCAGCCCGTCAGTCTTTGCAGCATCAGTTAATGTCTTGTTTTACCAAACATCGGGACGTCTTTTAGGAAAAAAAAAAAACTAACGATGAACGGTAATTAATCAACCCGACACACCGGTTCAACCACACAACACACAGATTCATACTGTTTTTTTAATTGACATAATTATGTATCATTTGCGTTCACCTCGGCTGCGCTGTAAGCTTTCAAGTATTTATTGACCCCCCGAAGTTTGGGCAAACCCAAACCCATTTTCTATTATTATTTTTGGAAAGATTGTGCATCAACTGTGACAGCTGGAAGCCCCTCGGACCGCCCATCTATCTGAATAAGATTCTCATTCTGTGTGTGTGTGTGTGTGTGTGTGTGTGTGTGTCTGTGTGTGTGTCGTGTGTGTGTGTGTGTTGTGTGTGTGTGTGTGTGTGTGTGTCGTGTGTGTGTGTGTGTGTGTGTGTGTGTGTGTGTGTGTGTGGTGTGTGTGTGCTGTGTGTGTGTGTGTGCGCGCAGCGTTACTTGTGACACCGTTGCATATTTTGCACCAAATGAGTAGCCAGCAGCAGGCTGTTTTGAACGAGGCCCCCATAATAGCCATTGTTGCTCTTGGTTGTGTGCGTGTGTGCGTGGGTCTGTAGGCAGCAGCCAGACACCAGTGCTCCTACCTGGTGCAGCAGCACAGCGCGGCCTACCTGGAGGCGGGCGGCCGGACGAAGGCTGGCTGGGAGACGTGCAGCGGGTACCCGCCAAGCTCCGCGGCCTGCAGGGCCTCAACAAGCTGCTGGCTCACAGGCCCTGGCTCATCACACAGCAGCACATCCAGGTGGGAGGGCACACACACACACACGTGCACCACGCACGCACGCACACAGACACACACAGACACACACACACACGCACACACACACACACACCAGACGCACACACACACACAGACACACACATGTGCACACATGCACACACACACACAGACACACAGACACACACACACAGACGCACACACGCACACACAGACGCACACGTGCACACGCACACACGCACACAGTGCACACAGGCACGCACACGCCATATCAGCACTGGAACACAGGGACCTGGAGGATGGGGGAAGGATGTGATAAGATGTGGGATGAATGAAACTTATTTACTAATAATTAACCGTAATAATCAGTATTTGTTATCCTTTATCTTCCATTAATGAGGGGTTTTCCTTTATCGTGTCTTTCAGACTTTGACCCCCCCATCACTAGAGACCTCTATATCCACTTACTATATATATATATATATATATATACAGATATATATACACACAGTATATAATCATATCTGCTCACCACATTTTTTATAAAACAGGAACTTTGCTCTTGACAACCATTTCCTCTCAGAGGAAAGATGGCGCAGACGCGATGGGGAAACAGCTCCAACACACGGTCCAGATTGGGCCCCAGATAGGGCTGAACCTTGGGTCGCGGGTCACAGTGACCGCAGGGCCCTCCGCGCCGTCTCGGTGACCCCGTGTGCCCTCTTCCCCCCCCCCCCCCCCCCCCCCCCCCCCCCCTCCTGCAGGAGCTGGTGTGTCCAGGGGCGGAGTCTCGCTGGTCATTGGCCGAGCTGATCCACGCCGTGATCCTCATGGCCCACGCCCACTCAGCTGTCGTCCTTCGTGTGGGGCTGCGGCGTGAACCCTGAGCCCGACCACACGGGAGGCCACGCCTTTCAGCCCGCCGTCGCCCAATCACGGTGTGCGGCAGCTCCCACAGCCCCGAGCCCACGAGGAGGGCAGGCACCAAGAGGTGAGAAGGTGGGGGAGGGAGGGGGGGGGAATTCCAGCTCTAATGGTGTTCCAAACAGACTGACACCAGACTGATATTTACTGTTTGGAGATAAGATAATACTTTAATGGTCCTCAGCAGGGGTATAAACCTTTAGGACAGGGTGAGGTAAATATTAGTTCAGCTACAACATCATCATGTATTTAAATCTGATGCAACCCTTGTTTCTTTTAATTTATGTAATTTGTTATTACAACAATTTACTTGCGTTTATTATTTAACATGTTCTTTTAGGGGGCTTAGAGGCTGTCGATGCTAGCTAGAGTAAACTTTGCATTATGGCGAGCGTTGAAACGTACGTATGGTTGTGGGACTTGAGAACAGCGACACCTTGAGGGCCAATGAGTACCACGCGGCCGTTCTCCTCCCCTGGTGGTTCTCAGTCGGAACCACAACGCTGGTCCACAGCAGTGGGAGGAACGACTTCTCCTTTTTCATGTTGGCCTTGAGACTGAGCTCCCCCCTCCTCCCCCTCCTCCCCCCTCCTCCCCCCGTCTCCCCCCGTCTGCCCCCCTCCCTCCCCCCGTCTCCCCCCGTCTCTTCCCTCCTCCCCCCGTCTCCCCCAGCCGGCCGACGGCAGGATGGAGGTGGAGGTGCTGATGAAGAGGAATGGCAGAGCTCCAGGAGCAGCAGCAGGAGGAGGAGTGCACCAAGGAGGAGATGCTCACAACGCTTTGAGCGGGAGCGCAGCGAGAGCATCCCCACGGGTACCGACGCCGACGCAGCCGCATCCACCCGTCACTCATCACTCCATCACTCCCTTCATCCACCCATCACTCATCACTCCATCTCTCCCTTCATCCCTCCCTCACTCATCACTCTATCCCTCCCTCATCACTCCCTCCATCCACCCATCACTCATCACTCCATCACTCCCTTCATCCCTCCCTCACCTCATCACTCTATCCCTCCCTCATCACTCCATCCCTCCCTTCATCCCTCCCTCACTCATCACTCTATCCCTCCCTCATCACTCCATCCCTCCCTTCATCCCTCCCTCACTCATCACTCTATCCCTCCCTCATCACTCCATCCCTCCCTTTATCCACCCCTCACCCATCACTCATCAACTCCATCCCCTCCCACTCATCACTCCATCTTTCTCTTCATCCACCCATCACTCATCACTCCATCACTCCCTTCATCCCTCCCTCACTCATCACTCTATCCCTCCCTCATCACTCCATCCCTCCCTTTATCCACCCCTCACCCATCACTCATCACTCCATCCCTCCCTCATCACTCCATCTCTCTCTTCATCCACCCCTCACTCATCACTCTTATCACTCCCTCCACCCACCCCTCACTCATCACTTTATCCACCCCTTTATCCATCCACCCCTCATCACTCCATTACTCCAGCCCTCCCTTTATCCACCCACCCCTCATCACTCCACCCCTCCCTCATCACTCCCTTTATAACTCAATCACGCCATCCACCCCTCCCTCCTCACTCCATCCCTCCCTTTATCCATTAATCCCTCCCTCTCTTTATCCATCGTGTGTTGTGTGTGTGTGTTGTCTGTGTGCGTGTAGCGGTGGTGCGCGGGAGCCCCCCCGGAGGTGGTGCTCCGCCTGGTGGAGGACCCAGAGTTCCCGCTACGAGGACTTTGCCCCGCAAGGAGAGCAGGCCCCGCCCACCATGAGGGCTCAGGTTAGACCTCATAGACTGTGTATAACTAATGGACAAACCCTCCGTGACGTCACCCATAGGCATTCTTAACAGCGGAGATGAAGCCTCAAATTGAGCTCCTGGGCGCCGCCATCTTGGACATTTCAGTCTGCGTTCGAAGCCCGCCTACCTCCGGCCAGACCAATCAAAGCCTCGAATCCGTGAAGGTCGTGCCGTGATGACAGATGACAGCTGCCAATCAAGTTGACACACGCCCTTAATTCTTCATAAAATAAATCCTTCTCTGTGCATTAAAATAATGGCTTCTAAAAAATTCACCCCCCTCAACAGTTGTCATGGACTCGAACACTACTGAAAGACACCAAAACCGTTTTTTGAACCAGGCTGTAAACATGTTTATTTTGGCTGTAAAGTTGGACATTTTAACATGGGTGTCTATGGGAGTTGACTCCTTTCTGCAGCCAGCCTCAAGCGGCCCAGTCGAGGAACTGCAAGATTTTGCACTTCCGCATGGGCTTCATTTTTTCAGCATGGAATGTTGCCGCTTGGTTAGACCTGAGAGCTCTTCACCTGTCATCACCTCGCTGTACATCATCAACACTTCTACACTGTTCTGAGTGGGGGGGGGGGGGGGGGGGGGGGCGAGCCTGCCGCTAGGTTTCATGGGTAATGGAGTTCTCTCTTGTTCTCTCTCTTGTTCTCTCTTGATTGTGTGCAGGACTATTCCTGGGAGGACCACGGCTACTCCCTGGTGAACAGGCTACTTCCAGACATGGGACAGTTGCTGGATGAGAAGTTCCAGGTAACGTTTACCGGTGTGAGGGGGATTTCCCTGACCCCTGACCCCAGGTGTTCCCCGAGCCTCACCGCAGTGCGGCCGCAAAGCGCTCCTGGCAGCCGGCACCACGCAACCAGAGCTGCGGAGGTTAATGATTAGCGGACTACAGAGTCGGACCATAACAGGGTCGACACGGTCTGATGAGTTGGCGCCATTGCCTCAGAGGTCAGGCGAGGACGCGGGTGTTGCCTTGGTGTCATCATGATGTCATCGTGATTAAAAAAAAAAAAAAAAAAAAAAAAAAAAAAGGCTTGACCCAGCAACAAATGTCTTGTACTCTGCAGCTTTTTCCCTCTTGTTCGCGACAGGGTTGTGAGTAACCTGACCTACCACAGGATGGCCATGCATGAGGGCGTGGACACGTACACCCTGAGGAAAGCCCTGTGGAACTACATCCACTGCCTCTACGGCATACGGTGAGAGGACACACACGCGCACAACGCGCATGCACACACATGCGCACACACAGACACACACGCACATGCACACGCACACACAGACACACACGCACATGCACACGCGCACACAGACACAGACACCACACACACACACAGAC
>JAXIVH010000030.1:1247726-1272281 GCA_036785325.1 Urophycis tenuis | reverse complement strand
GCTCCATGGGAGTGTTTTAAGATCCTTGACGGGCAGGTAGGATGCCCTATAGGTAGGCTTCAGACAGCTCAAGTCATAGGACGCTCCAGATGTGGAGGAGGCTGCAGACGCAGGACGCTCCAGCTGTAAGCCAGGGCTCTGCCATGTGATTGTGGCCTGTGATACAATCACATGGCAGGGCCGATGCCACACGACACCGGC
Organism: Urophycis tenuis; assembly: GCA_036785325.1. Classification (NCBI taxonomy): domain Eukaryota; kingdom Metazoa; phylum Chordata; class Actinopteri; order Gadiformes; family Phycidae; genus Urophycis; species Urophycis tenuis. The sequence continues at coordinate 1,272,080 of JAXIVH010000030.1, read as the reverse complement.
GTCTTGACGCGCGGGGCATTCTGAAGCCAAGTTACGTAAGACCCTCTCCCCCCCGCCCCTCCCCCCGGGCCCCTCCCAGCCCCCCGCGGAGGTTACGCAACACTCGCGCACGACCCACCTCAGGCAGAGACAGGCAGACGGACAGAGAGAGAGAGAGAGAGACAGACAGACAGACAGACACCGCCCTGCCACGCCCACACCTGCAGACACACACCTTGTTCTGCTTCAGGGCTCCCTTCTCCTTCATGTGGGGGCAAGTCTTTGCCCGTCACCACGGCCTTCATGTCCACCACTGGCACTGTAGTGGAGAGGAGCGGCTTGGTGATGACAACAACAACAACAACAACAACAGCCACTAGCGGCAGCCACGCGCCTCAATTTGACTTCACACGGAAAACGTTGAAATCCAACCCAGAAACGTCTCTGCCTCAGATAAAACATGCTGACAGCTGTAAAACTATGAGTTTATTCATTATTAAAAATGAAACGCCTAAAAACACACTTATTCCCAGTGGCATACTCTGTCACACACTGACAGAGTATGCCACTGTTACTCGTCGTTACTTGTTTGTTTTTTGTTTTTTTTTACTTGTCTGTAAGGTGTCGACTGCTTTGAAAGGCACCTTTAAATGAAATGCATTATTGTTTATAATTATTAAAAAGAAAACTCAATTCTCTCAAGCGCGGGCTTTGCACTGCTAACGGCCGCCGCTTGAGAGAACGTCGGTCTGGCGCACACACGGGGAGAACGCAACGCCGGCGTGACGATGGCGTGACGATGGCGTGACGGCCGCTCACAGGACACGCGGACCAGCAGAACACGGAAACACGGCAGGAAGAGAGGGGGTGGGGGGGGGTGGGGGGGGGGGCTCACGTTTGTCCTGGAGGGAGTCGTGGGCCACCTCGCCCTGGGGGCTCTCCTCCAGATCACCGTAGTGGAGAACCTTGTGGTTTGGAGACAGCCGACAGTACCAAAACTTATCTGGAGGGGGGGGGAGAGAGAGAGAGAGAGAGAGACAGAGACAGAGAGAGACAGAGAGAGAGAGAGACAGAGAGAGAGAGAGAGAGAGCCTTGTCAATAACTGTCCCGCATGACGTCATTCTTGCGGGGTGGCGAGTAACGAGGTACAGGTGAGGAAAGGTCAGACGGATGACTGATTGATGGGCGGGAGGGAGGGAGGGAGGGAGGGGAGGGAGGGGAGCCCCCCCCCCCCGCCGCAGACACCTAGTGTGGGACGAGGACAGACTGTCGACAGGAAAACAAGCCCGAGCAAACGCGAGCAAACGCTGTCGTCAATCATTTAATGGTCATTTCAAAAGGGCAATATTTCAAAGTAAAGGCCCCAACACACACGCAAAAAAAAGGCGAAATAACACGAACACAAAAGATCGACATCGTCATCATCATCACCATCCTCATCATCTTCATCATCATCATCATCACCTGATTTAAAAGCGTCGCGGCCTCTTAAGTGGAAGCTAGTTTGTGAGGCTAGTTTGTGTTTGTTTGTCACTAGCAGGGCCGGGAAACCCTTGTGTGTGCGACGCAGGAACAGAGACGTCGCGGCTAGCCTACCGATGCTAACGCATGCGCGACAAACACACATCCCCCGCAGCACACACACACACACACACACACAAACACACACACACACACACACACGCACACACACACACACACACACACACACACACACAGACGCAGACACACACACACAGACAGACAGACAGACAGACGCACACACACACGGCAAGGTGCTGTCAGGCTTGCATCCATAGGGAGCAGGTGCAGAAACACTGAATAGAAGAAGAAGTAAAGACAGCCATGACATCCCCAGATGGCTCGGTTTCATCCACAGACGGCTGCCATGCACATACTGGCACAGACAGGTAGCAACGTGTGTGTGTGTGTGTGATGTGTGATGTGTGTGTGTGTGTGGGGTGTGTGTGTGTGTGTGTGTGTGTGTGATGTGTGTGTGTGTGTGTGTGTGGTGGGGGTGTGTGTGTGTGGTGTGTGTGTGACACAGTGTGAACGCGTGTGTGTCGAGTGGTATTTACTTGACGCCACTACCTGACGACAGCCCCACACATACGTACACATACATACATACATATACATACATACACATACATACATATAATTACATATATTTATATATATATAATAACCAAAAGCACATGATTATTTTCCCGCGTCTTTGAATTCCCGACAGCCCGGCTGCTGCACGCCACGCAGGATGGCGTGCAGCAGCGAGCGCCGGTTACCAGAACCTTCCATGAGGAGGTGATCTGGGGGATCTCAGAGCCCAGTCTTTATTATCACAGCCCCTACTTTCACTCAGACTACAGAAAGGGCTGAATGAGAGGAGGGGAGGGGGGATGAGGGGTATGAGGGGAGGGGAGGGGGATGAGGGGAGAGGAGGGGAAGGGAGGGGAGGGGAAGGCAGAGGAAGGGAGGGGAATGGAGGGAAGGAGAGAGGAGGGGGAGAGAAGGAAGTGATTTCCATTGGGTGCGGGCTGGATGAATATTTGATGGTGGGGGGGGGTGTGATTGAACAGCAGGCCCTTCAGACTGGGGTCTTTTTTATAGAAACGGGGTGGTGGATGGCGGACATGAGGGGGGGGGGGCGGGGGGTTTGCAAAAAAATGTGTGTGTGTGTGTGTGTGTGTGCTACAGTGAGAGGCAGTAAGAGAGAGTGAAGTGTGTGTGTGTGTGGCGTGGGGAGGGGGGCTACATCTGATATATCCGTACATTTCAGCCAGGATTTGTTCCCCCCCCCCCCCCCCGGTGGTCCTAACAGGAGCACAATGGACAGAGCGCCCCCCTCCCCTCCACTCCCCACCCGCACGACAAACAGTACCCGACAGACCCCCCCCCCCCCCCCCGCCCCCCCGATTCAGAAGCCAAAGACCAACTGATCCACTGGTCTGCTGGACAACCGAGGTGTTCACGCTGTTCACGCCGGAGACGCGTCTCTGAGAGTCTCTGAGAGCCCGTAGCAGACGGTGGGTTTAAAATCAGGCCTGAGGAGCCCCTGCTGGGAGAGGGACAGACAGAGGGACAGAGCAGAGGGACACGGTGGACAGACAGAGGGACAGAGCAGAGGGACAGACAGAGAGAACAGACAGAGGGACCGACAGAGGGACACGGTGGACAGACAGAGGGAAGTGGTGGACAGACAGAGCGGGCAGACAGAGGGACAGAGAAGAGGACAGACAGAGGGGCAGACAGAGGGACAGACAGAGGGATAGACAGAGGGACAGACAGAGGGACAGAAAGAGGGAAGCGGTGGACCGACAGAGAGGGCAGACAGAGGGACAGACAGAGGGACAGACAGAGGGACGCGGTGGACCGACAGAGGGACAGACAGAGGGAAGTGGTGGACAGACAGAGCGGGCAGACAGAGGGACAGAGACGAGGACAGATAGAGGGGCAGACAGAGGGACAGAGAAGAGGACAGACAGAGGGACAGAAAGAGGACGCGGTGGACAGACGGACAGAGGAGAGGACAGGATGCTGCGTGAATGCCCGCGGAAAAGCTGGGAGACGAGGGTTCACGCACACAAACGCACGCAGAGAAACCCCCCACTAGTGTCTTTTATAATATTCATTATTATGATGTTTTATTTTGTTTTGGGGGGGGGTGGGGGGGGGGGGGGGGGGAGAGGAAGACTGCTGAATCGTTAGGACTCGGTGTTCATTGTGCTAGAGGAGGGTCTTCGAGAGGTGATGAGTCCCCATGGGACGAAGGAGATGGAGACTCAGTACCGGGTTGGGACGGACCGGGACCGGCCGGTTGGATCTAGGAATGTAGAACCTCCGCAGTCGACGTTTTTCTAAATGGCCCTTAGCTTTCATATTTAGCGTGTGTGTGCGTGTGTGCCTGGCCTCTGTGTATGGGTTTGCAATTTCTATAACTTGGACCCCTAAAAGTAATCACCATAATAAATACATAAAAGGCATAATAGAGGCGGCGCAAGGCTCTGTTTACGAGGGGGGGGGGGGCTCTTCTTAATTGCCCACTTGAGCACAAATCCTAAACCCCCCCCTGACGCAGGCATCGTCCACAGCGGCCCCCTCTGCACAGCCTGGACCGCATCACGGGCGCCCCAGCATCACCGTGGGGGGGGGGGGCGGGGGGGCCGTGTCCCAGCTCGCCTGCAGAACCCTGGGCGTTCATCCTCCGATGGACGAACGGAGCCTCCATGGAGACCCTGAGACACTGGAGCATCGATGGAGCCGCGCTGAGCGGTCGCTCCAACCGACGGAAAATAACTTGTGTTTTACTGGAAGGAAGAGATAATGTCTACAGTCACCTTGACTCCTTGATCCAACCCAGGAGAGCCATGAAACATCTGGCCATACGCACCAGTTTTTTTTTTCTTACCCCCTCTATGTCTATGAGAAAGTTAATTAAAACAAAAAAAAAAACTGTATAAACCCCTTACTGAAGAAGACGGGGGTCCGGGGAACCAGGAACCAAAATGAAATCCTCCGGCTTCTCCTCCCCCCCTCCCTCCCTCCCTCCCCCCAGAGGCCCACTAAGCAGCAGAATCCACACGGTGGATTATGGAAATCGGTGTGACAAAGCCCAGAGCTGAAGGTTCCTGGGCCGTCCGGTCTCCGCGCAGCAGCGACCGCTCTGCACTGCGGACACGGCTGCAGCGTAGTCCACGGTGTGTGAAGGCGTCCCCGTTGCTCTTACCAAATACCAAATACATCATCGCCCTGCATAAAGGGGGCTTCTCCCCCCCCCCCCCGCAACCCCCCCGATGTCTGCAGTCTGCCGATGTGTTTGTCTCCTGTGGATGTTCTCTGTGTTCCTCCCACTAGTGACGGCGCCGGAGTGCAGAGAGCAACACCTTGTGTTTGTAAACCCACGGAACCTACGGACCGGGAGTCGAGGAGAGCAGCCAGACCCGGGTCACAGGGGGAGGAGGGGAGGAGGGAGGAGGGGGGGAGGAGGCGGGACCCTGACATCACCTGCATGTGCACGTCAGGGCTCGGAACAGGGCACGTGTCTCTGATCATATCGATACACAATCACGTCTGTTGGCGGTCGGGGAGGCTGCGGGCGCCGTGGCGGACGCTGACATGTTGCGCAGGTTAGCGTGTGTGAGGAGTGTGTGTGTGCGTGTTTGTGTGTTTGACAGTGTGTGTGCGTGTGTGTGTGTGTGTGTGTGTGTGTGTGTGTGTGTGTGTGACACAGAGAGAACATGTTTGTGTGTGGTTTTAGGAGCCAGTTTGAGTGAGTGAGTGAGTGAGTGAGTGAGTGAGTGAGTGAGTGAGTGAGTGAGTGAGTGAGTGAGTGGTGAGTGAGTGAGTGAGTGAGTGAGTGAGTGAGTGAGTGAGTGAGTGAGTGAGTGAGTGAGTGAGTGAGTGAGTGAGTGAGTGAGTGAGTGAGTGAGTGTGTGTGTGTGTGTGTGTGCGTGTGCGTGCCCCCCACCTTGCCTCCTGCGGTTGTTGGTCTTCCTGAAGCAGGTGCCCTCACACAGCCTGTTGAGCCTCTGCTGCTTGATCAGCTCCATGATCTCAGGCTGGATCTTCTCCCTCAGCTCTCTGGAACACACACACACACACACACACACGCACACACGCACAGTTAATCAATAACAGTTTGCATGTACAGGATCGCTGTGTCGATGTCTGTGTCAGCATACGGCATGCAATGCACACAGCAGTCCTGAACACTGCACACAGCAGTCCTGAACACTGCACACATCAGTCCTGAACACTGCACACATCAGTCCTGAACACTGCACATAGCTGCCCTGAACACTGCACACAGCAGTCCTGAACACTGCACACATCAGTCCTGAACACTGCACACAGCTGCCCCTGAACACTGCACACAGCAGTCCTGAACACTGCCTCTCTGTCGTCCTCAGATGTCCCCCCAGCTCTGGCTCACAAGTCCTTCTGAAGAGATTGTGTTTCATCACAAAACCCGTTTTATCAATAACCCATGGCCTGTTTTATAATTCACGTACATGTAGCAGACATCCCCCTCTAAGGCTCTGCGACCATTTCACCTCTCTCTTCTTTCTCCCCCTCCCTCCCTCCCTCCCTCTCCCTCCCTCTCCTGCTTCATCAGCACATCTCGAGCCCCCATTGATCTCCACATCTTAACCGTTCACATCCAGACACGTTCTGGCAGGGTGGGGGCGGAGCCGATGGGGTCAGGAGGAGATCCATCGGTAACAGTATTGGCACGCATCGGTCCAAACGAGAGAGCCGACGGTGCGAGGAGCGGCCGTGGTGGCTTTTAACCGCAGTGATTAGACACCTGGGCACCTGACCAATTAGCAGTGAGTGGGGCGCAGTGAGGCGTTGGGGGGGGGGGGGGGGGCAGTGGGGACACCACCGCCAGCAGTGCAGTGGTGAAGGCGCCAAGGAGCACCCTGACCGACGCCATTAAGAGGCTGTCTCGAGGATTTTGTGAAATTGGCTTAGGAGTCATAAACACTGATTTAAGGCTCATTCCATAAATGGATTTATGAGTCTCATCCAGCTCAGTTTCTTTTTTTTTTTTTTTTTTTTTTTTTTTTTGTGGACTTCATTAAAAGTTACGATATGATTTGAAAAAATTACAATTCCTCAGCATTACTGCGCGGCTCTGCTGTGAATGTTTGATTAGACGCTCCGTATATTTAATGTGAGTAATTTGAAGGCCATGAAAATATGATGGGAGTATTATATCGCGGCGCTCGGTTCGCCACAGTTGATAAAACCTGGGGAGAATCTAATCCTTTAAATAGGATACATCAACTGTTAAAATGTTTTGGTATCTTAACTAATGAACGACATAGCTAATATCCATATAAATCCTGTCGGGTCTTGCATTGAGCATAACAGCTCAAGAGGATGGGCTACAATTGATATTTCCATGTAATGCCACTGACTCTGACAGAAGTGAGTCACAAAATGGACCCCGATGGGTTTGGATCCATGGTCCTTGGTGGATCATTTATGGGGAATTTACTCGCCATTGGATGAAGATCTGATGTTAATGAAGAGTTCTCAATCACTAACAGAGATCACCAGGTGCTTCCTGGATCAAGGCCCATGGCTGCAATTTCTCGGATGAATTGAAAACGGAGTTTGTTTGGAGTTTCACATTTGGACGTTTTAGAAAACATTTAGGAAAAACTGTACAAAGCTCTTCATGACTAGGGTTGCTATCTTATGTTTCGACAGACCGCGTCCTGTCCTCTCTTGGTTTTAGATTTTTAAGATTTCGGAAATGTTGCGTCTCCGATGCCAACGCTCAGCAGCCCATAATCTCATCGGATAACGTCAGAATCGACTCCTAATCCTCAGCAAATGTCTCGGCACAAGTCCCGCCAGTGAGTCATCCCAACTCACCAACGATGGCGTGTTGGAGTGCGTCACTCGCATTTGCGCATAACGCTTTCATCGAAAGGGGCTTGAAGTGATTTCTTTAATGCATGTCGCCTAAGGAATAGGTAAGCAGTCAGGAGATCTTGCTCAAGGATGGGGTTTGGTCCCTCCCAGCAGGGTTTGCCTCCCTACTGGGAGGCAAACAAACCCGACCAACAGAAGAGTTTCCATGAGAGTTTCCATTTCCCACTTCAAAGAACCTTTTGTGTCTGGTGAGCACAAACCGCAAACGAGCTAAAAAGTCAGAAAACAAAAGGTTCCAACGCTTCAACCGCTCAGCCGATTGGTCGATACTCACAGGATGGGGCGGGACTGGAAGTCTTCCTGGTTCATTCTCTCTGACTGGCGTATCTTCAGGATCTCGGTGTAGCTCATGCTCTGCAGGCGACTCTTGAACTGGTCCAGGGAGTTAGGCTTGAGGGTCAGCGTTCGCATGATCTGCTCCCGCACCACCTGCATGACCTGCGGACGGAGCGAGACGAGGCGGTGTTACAACGCAACCCCGCCTTGAGACCCATGAGCCAAGCAGACACAGCAGGGAGCGGTTCCAACACCCGCGGGGACTGTCACTGTCATTTCTTTGAGGAGGCTTAAGCAAGGCATTAAAGCTAACGGGAACTACTTGTGCATAGAAATTCCCCGGTGATCGTCGAGTTAAATTCAGTTGAGGCTGCCTGATCAGTTTACAGATGGAAAGTGGAAAGTGGAGTCAAACACATAACCAATTTGGAGAGAGCTAGGCTCCATGTAATCTCTATGAGAGTTCATTTGCATTGTATTTGCAGAAATACACAGCACAGCCATACTGAGGTAGACTTTTGTAATACAGTTTGAATGAAATCTCAAGGTCAGTCTTTTAGCTTCCATTCATTTGGTGTGAAGAAGAATAATATGACTAATAGTGATATCTAGATGGTGCATTCAATATACACAATAATAATAAGGTGCTAGTACATGGTTGTTGTCGCACATGACTACACAGCTGAGGAGAAAATAACCATAAATAATAGAAACAACGTAATAAATAATAAGAAGCCTAAAGCCCAAAATCTAAAGCCAAAGCAAAATTCAGCTTTAAATACCACGAGCGCTAATGAGTGCTGTGTAGCTGTGGATGACTGCAGTCCCCTTCCCCCTCAGCGATGGCCAGTCACCCACCCCAGAGGATTCACCCACACCCAGCGCTAGACATACATTGAGCGGTGGCCAGTCAACTGCAAAGGCCCGGCGTCACGCCCCAGTGGAGAGCAGTTAGAGAAGTCGGCCATTTTAACCCCCCCCTGTATATGCCGCTCCAATTAGCTTGACATGTAGCGTAATTCAAACCAAACAGCGCACAAAACATATACGTGGCTAGCTTAGTCACTGGTGTAGTAACACCATGCGTTCCCCCCCCCCCCCCCCCCCCCCCCGCGGCGCACAGCTAGGTTTACGTAGCGATTCGAGCTACGTTCCTCTAGCTAGCGGTGTCAGGACACTGTTCCCTAGCGCTGAAGATACAATTAAACCTAAACCCTTTTTTTTTGGTTAATCTCTGTGTGCCTTTTGTTACCAAACATCAGAGACAATCGGCGTCAGCATCATCATTGTCATGATTGAGTTCCCTTGGATTTAATCCATTGGATTACAGTAAATCAGATTAAAGCGAATTTAGACATCGAGATGAATGGACTGACAGTAGTTGTCACACACGCACACGCACACACACACACACGCACACACCCACCCACACCCCCACAGGTTTTTTTCCGTTGTGACGGTTTCGAGTGCGTCGGCCATCTTGGAAGGCGCTCCATAAACGCTCTTCATTATTGTTGTTATTAACGGGCTGCGAGGGGCTCTGGAGGCGAGCCAGAGATACCGCGCGGGTAACAAAGGGACGTGTCAGTCCTGAACGCCGCCGCGCCGCCATGATTCATCTCCTCACAGCTCATTAGTGCCGGAGGAGTCCAAACGGACCTGCTCAGCTCTAACCGCTCGCACCCGAAGCAGAGGGAATAAATCACCTTGTTTTTTCTCCCCCCCCCCCCCCCCCCCCCCCACTGAAATGTTTTCTTGTGACTGCCATCACACAACTAAAACTGCCCCGAGCAAACGTCTGACGCCTGAAAGGAATAAAGACAAAAGTGATTCAATTAGAGTGGAGTTGTTTTATCGCTGGCGGAGGGGATTTAACAGAACGCGTCGCGGTTCCGCACCAGCAGAAACAAACCCAACGTGGAGGACATGCAGAACACACACTCCATGTCTTCAATCACCTGAAGGGCGACAGCGAGATCACACCAAGACCACATGGAAGACATGACATGACATGAAGACTGCCCCCCCACCACCACCACCACCACCACCCAGACACACTCTCTGTGATACATCAACCATCAAGCTCTCTATTTGCTGGAACCAAAGCATCTTCCGCCAGTGATCTTTGAGTCAAAACACACACACACACACACACACACACATGTAGCGTAGCATGTTGCGCGGCAGTTGAAGTGACAGGCAGCACTGATTGGGAGGGTGGGTGAGGGTGGGTGGGGGGGGGATCAGCGTTGTTAGCTAAACCACAGGGGGAGAGGGTGGAGGGTGAGAGGGCGGGGGGGGGGGGGGGGGGGGGGCACAGCTCTTGGTTCATCCAATCAGTAACCACCACTCCCATCTCACAGATGAGGCAAACGTCAGCTCTGGGGGGAACTGTGCGTGTGGTCTGGTGGTTTACTGCTGTTTTAGTTGAGTGACGCCTGCACGTCGTCCGCCATCACGGGGGGGGGGGGGGGGGGGGGGAACGGACGGCTCCCCGCTGTTCAGAACACGTCACTCCGCTGCCTCTGCACGGCGTGCAGCCAGCGCGGGGCGAGCCAGGTTTGCGTCGGGGGTGTAGGGTGGCAGGTTTAGGAGTTCTTCTTCACGTCGGCGCGGTCTGTGTGCAGGCCTGGACAGCATGGCGTGTCAGGGGCCACAGATCCAGATTCTGTAATCAGTTTCCTGAATCCGCGCCATTTCCTTTCACACACTTGACACCAGACGGCGTCGAGCGCTGAACCCCAGCATCCTCGTAAAAAAACGCAAAGAGCCGAGATGGGAAAACAACATTACGGCAAGTGTTTGCTTCAAGCATTTAATCATCAACCCATGGATCTATAAGGAGATTACCATTGTGACTCGCTCGTCTCGTGTGAGACGACAGGATTCTTACAGCAATGAGCCAGCCGGCAGAAATGAAAAAAGGGATAAAAAAACCTTCACAGAGTGCCAGACCGCGCACAAGGGGATTATCCCGAAGCAGTGAAGCGAGAGTCATTACATGGGAAGTCAGCACTTACGCCACGAATGCCCCCAAAAAAAAACACTGGCTCGAACCCATCGCTAAGACTTCAGGGTAATACTGCTGCCGTCAAATCTCAGGACTAACATGCAGGCTGGGTGCGGGAAAAAAAACAACCAAGCACCACCTCCAGAATAAACCCTGTTTGGAGTGTTGTTTGAAAAGGTGAAAAGGTGCACTTCATTTACTCGACACGAGCCGCCCGTTGGGACCAGGGAATGGTACTTGGTACCGGGCAGGCCGTGATGCAGACCCCAGCATCAAACAATGCAAGGGAACAACCGACCAGTTGTGAGTTTAGCGTCTGGCGATGAAGGACACCTCTCCACTTCATGGTGCAGAACCTGGACCAGAACCAGAACCTGGCACCGGGAATGGATCCAACAACCTTCCAGGTTTGCCAGTGGACATCCAGAACTCCTGCTGCTGGGCAAACGCAGGGTATGTATGACCACCGCGACACCCTGCCACTCTGGGCTCACGTCTCGGGATCCGGGAGCGGGGGGGGGGGGGGGGGGAAGTCACGCCCTGGCTGGTAGGATGGGTCCCTCGCTCCTCACGGGTCATTTGTGCCGTTAATTCAGTCAGATGAGCCGCTAATTGCGCGCGGCGGTGCTGGGCTCCAGAGCCGGCGAGCGAAACCTGCGTCCTGCGGTACTTCTGCGGCATCCCCCGGGGAGAGGCTCATTAACACGGCCGGTACGAAGCCCCGACCCCCCCCCCCCATCGCTGTTTTGGCCCAATGCGGCTGCACTCACGCTAATTAACACGGTGAATATTCATCACGTTTAACATGAACCCCCAGTCTTGTGGCAACAAGGGGGGGGGGCGCGGTGGGCCGTCATCAGGATCTCTACAGCGGAGCTTCGCCTCTCTCGTCTGGCGCCGGGCGAGGCGGCTCAGGTGTCGGATGTAGGACGGCTTCTGTGAGACGAGGGTGGGGGTGGGAGTGTGGGGAACCCTTCTAGTGGAACACAAATCTCTCTCGCCCAAAACCCCCCGCCGCCCTACTCACACTCCAGTGCCAGCCCATGAAACAGCGGGGCCTTGGGCAAGAAGCAGAAGAGTTTTCATCCCTCCTCCCTGAACGAGCACATGATCTTCTGTTTCCTTGGGGCTGTCGATCCATAACTCACTGGTTCACTTCCTGCCAGCAGTCTCTCTCTCAGGTCTTCTCTGGGAGGATTATCTGCACAGCAACACGCCCCCAGGGCGCCGACGGCAGTAATTAAAGCGCTGGCATTGCCATGGGTCACCAGGGTGCTCTTGGAAGGTGAATTCATGGAACCTTGGACCGCCCGGTCGGCAGACGGTGCGCGGGAGAGGGACGTGTTGTGAACACACCGATGGGGTGCGGGTGTGGAGGCCGGAGGGCCGGAGAGCCGGGCCAGGGCATGGCCAGGGCGTGGCCAGGGCGTGGCCAGGGTGTGGTCCCCTTTCATTAACAGTGAGGCATCGTCACACTGATCAGCTTCGAAAACAATGTTCCAATGGCGTCTTCACGCAGCGAGCTAGAGCCCCAGAAAAAACGCGGACGACACAAAATGTCTGCCGTTTGAAACTCCCCAAAAACAAGTAATCCACCGTGTGTCTATCCAACTGGTAAACAAGCAATTCCAAAACCTCTTAAACTGCCGCAATTACAAAACACAGATGGCTCATTGCAAATGCCGGGCCAAAATCATTTACTCTCACTTTGACACGGAATGTCCACTTCATTTGGAAACTACCCTCAATGCCCCCCCTCCTCCGACCTTCCATTGCTCATGGGCTACGTCAGCGACAGATGACACCGTCACCACCTGCCAGCCAGTTGGTGAGTGGCTCCCATCCCTGCTCTGTGTACCCAAGAGAACCCTAATGAGGTTATTCACCGGCCGCCATCGCCCGGCCGGACTCCTGCCTCATCCCGGGTGGCCTAGCTGGGGTGGTGGGGTGGGTGTGGGGGCGGGCATCTGGAGATTGGCACTTAGCTGGACCAATAATCAGGCAGTAATGGCAGAATAATGACTTCACCGCCACTCCCTGGAGGCAATCAAAAAGCCAATCTCACATGCTGATGATGGCACTGTCCATCTAGGGGCTGGTCCTGGATTTATGGCCCTGTTAAGGACCAAGAGAAACACGCAAGTGCGCACGCACGCACACACACACACACGCGCACACACACCAACACACACACACACACACACACACACACACAAACCAACAGGACACACATACGGAAATACACACACCTGAAGTGAAGTGTTATATATATATATGTCCTAGCCGGTATGAAACAACCACGCGTACGCATGCACACCCACACGTGGAGGGAGGGTGCCAGTCTTTAATAAGGGTCAGACCAGGAGAATATAGGAAATCCATTATCCTCGCTATTGAAACGGTAATTACATGTTCTCCAGCTGCCACCGGCCTCCCTTTAATTAATATCAGCACTCTCAAGCACGCCCCGCTCACCGCGTGAAACAATGGTGGACGAGAGAGAGGGAGAGAGAGAGAGAGAGAGAGAGAGAGAGAGAGAGAGAGAGAGAGAGAGAGAGAGAGAGAGAGAGAGAGAGAGAGAGAGAGAAAGAGAGAGAGAGATTTGCACAGTTTAGACCTTTTTGTCTGCAGTGTCATTTGATATAAAGCTGGGAGAGTGAATGATCAATGACTACTATACATACTGTACACACTGTACATGGAGACCTGAGCTTGCTTCTTGCTCTCTTGCTTGAGGGTGTTCATAAACTATGGCCACTGAAGCCTGTGAAGCTGAGACCGCGCCTGATTAACGGCCACACAACAATAACATGGACCTGACTGAGCCGACTGCAATGTATGGATTCCATGCAGGCAGCGTCTCAAGGTGACAGCCTGACTCCGCCCCTCTGTTCCCATTGGTTAAAGAGTCACACGTTAGCCTGGATCGATTGCATTACAGTTGCTCGGCGGCTGGGGGATCACATCTTCTTCTTTGGTGGGTTAATTTCCTCGGCATGCCGTGGCGTCGTCATGGCGACAACCTTGTTATTGTGTGTGAGCGGACCACCAGAAACATGCGCATGGCAACGAGAGAACAACAGCGGAGCAGCGGAGGTCAGGGTTTCCCGTTGTGACCCCGGACCAGAGCTCCCGGTGTTTGGACAATCGCCGTGGCGATGACACGGCGCGGGAGAGGCCCCCCGATCGTCACGGTAACCCCAGGGGCGCACCACTGGCTGTGTGGCCAGAGTTCGCGTGCTGTCCCTTCACGTCAGCGTTCTCGCTCTGTCTGTCCGTACTCGGTGCCTGTTCTGCACACCCCTCTCCCCGCTTGTCTCCACACGCTGTCTCAGACCGTGTCTCTCCCGTGTACAGAGATTAGGGGCGACAGAGACCCAACAGAGTCACAGCCATACAGAAGTGTACTGTTCAACATAGAAACAGGACGGTGTGTGAAATAACCCCAACAGGCAGGTGATTCTGGGGTTATATCAGAAATGAATCACTCACTCCAGAAATGTATCACTCACACAGAAATGTTATGCTGTTTGCATAATGGCAGTCCACCGCTTTTATTGTGAAGTACACAGGTACTTTGGACCCTGCTACATTCAGACAGACGAGACGTGACCCAGTTCATGCAAGCGGAACTGCTTCCCGTTCACTCATCGCTCGCTTCGGTGGTCGGTGCGGCGCCATGAGACGAGATGAGGCCCCGGTGCATGTTAAGATAATTCATTAAGGGGATGTGAATGAGTGTGTGTGTGTATGTGTGTGTGTGTGTATGTGTGTGTGCGTGTGTGTGTGAATAACCGAATCCATCAGCGAGACACACACACGCCTTTAATGAATTAGGAAAAACCAGCCAGTGTACATGAGGGGAACAGACAGAGAGCGAGAGAGAGAGAGAGAGAGAGAGAGAGAGAGAGAGAGACACACACACACACACACACACACACACAGAACCAATATGAATACAACAACGACAAACCAAAAAGGGTAGAGCTGGGGTTTTTGATGGAGTGGGAGGGATATAAATAGCACCGTCTGAACTGAACAACAGAGAAGATGGTGAAGGTGAAGAGGGAGGGAGGGAGAGAGGGAGGGAGGGAGAGAGGGAGAGAGGGAGTGTAAAAATAGGCAGTGGAGAGGTAAAAGACAAAGCAGGGGGGAATGAGAGCCAGCCACAAGGGGGGGGGGGGCAGAGAGAGAGAGAGAGAGAGAGAGAGAGAGAGAGAGACAGAGAGACAGAGACACAGAGACACAGAGAGAGAGTTATGAGTGGCATGAGGATGAAGAGGGAGTGGGAGGGGCACTTTTATCTGATTTGACGGTCCGGCGTGCACGGATACTCTGTGTGTACTCCCCCCCCCCCCATCCCCATCACCAAGGTACCACATCAGCCGTCACACAATGGGGGGTGGTCATGTGACCACGTGTGCGGCATTCACTTGCCGAGCGCGTCGCCTGGCCTGGCAGCTTCCCTCCTCGGCCAATCCCCGGCGGCCATTTCCTCAATTATTTTTTTTTTTAATGGAGATGTGATTTATTGGAGCCGTGACGGTGGCGGTCATGAATCCTGTACGTGCGTCCCCCCCCCCCATCCCCCGTCCACTTGGACTCGTCGGAGGACAGAGACGGGGATCGATTGCAGCAAACGACTGATGATTTTGATTTTTGTTCTGAACCGAGCAACCTTAACGACAGCGAAGACACTGCCTCCTGCACCGGACAGCCAATCGGTGGTCTTACGTACACAAGTGGTGCATTCAGTGGCAGATGTCCGTGAGTGAGTGAGTGAGTGAGTGAGTGAGTGAGTGACTGACTGACTGACTGAGTGACTGTGTGAGTGTGTGCACTTGTGTGTGTGTGTGTGTGTGGTGTCTCTATACTGGGCTGGTTGAGGGTTACCATGTCAATAATCCCACGCCAGGCCGTGAACTCTGCACTCTGGCTGAACAAAAGAGATTACCCACCGCTACGTAAATAAAGGCTGACGGCGTCGGGGCGGCAACCCCTCTGAACCCGAAATAGACTTGGATGTTCAAACCACTGAGGAAGGCTCAGAGGCACATGGGCAGGACCCACGGCGGCCAAGAAAAGCACAACTTCTCAGCAACAACACATCAGCGGCTCCACAGTGTCCCAGCACATCAGCGCTGTCTGACACACACACACACACACACACAGACGCACACGCACGCGCGCACACACACACACACACACACACGCACACACACACACACACACACAGATACACACACACACACAGACATGCGCACACACACACACACACACACAGACGCACACACACACACACACACAGACGCACACACACACACAAACACGCACACAGACACACACAGATATGCACATACACACACACACACACACGCACGCATACGCACACAGACACACACGCACGCATACGCACACAGACACACACACGCGTTCAAATGGTGTGTGTTTCAGGCGCATGCTTTTAGCCCGGGACTAGCATCATGCTATCACACCCACGTTCCCGCCCACCAGTGTGGGTGGAGGCTGCAGCCGGCTGACGAAGGCGGGTGGGGGTGGTGGTGGGGTGGGGGGGGGGGCAGTAGTAGTACTCCATGTGCAGCCACGGTGGGTCTGGATTCCTCCAGTCTTTCTCCAGTCTTTCACACACACACACACACACACACACACACACACACACACACACACACACACACACACACACACACACACACACACACACACACACACACACACACACAGACACACACACACACACACACACACACACACAGCGCAGGCTACGTTCGTGTGTGGAGTAATCCTATTCACAACACTGCCCAACCCCCCACCAGCCTGCACGCGCACACACACACACACACACACACACACACCCATTAAAATGGGCAAGAGAGAGTGTGAGAGAGGGAGAGAGAGAGAGAGAATATTAATTTAGTACATTATGTGTGAGTGTGTTTATTAGGTTGTGCTCCAGCTCGCGGGCTAACCTGCTTACCACTCATCCAGCACTGCCCCATCTGGGTGTGTCTCTCTCTCTATCTCCCTCTCTCTCTGTCTCTCCCTCTCTCTCTCTCGCTCTGTCTCTCTCTCTCTCTCTCTCTCTCTGTGTCTCTCTGTCTCTCGGCTGCTGTTCTTTCTTCATACCTGCCTTCATATTTTCTCTCTGTCCGCCCCTCCTCTCTCTCTCTCTCTCTCTCTCTCTCTCTCGCCCCGCTCCATCCTCCTCATCCTGTCAACAACACACACGCCGGACCCTCCCCCCTTTCCCCCTCCACCCCACTGCTCCATCACACACACACACACACACACACACACACACACACACACACACACACACACACATACACACACACACACACACACTTTCATGGTACTCACCTGTGTGTGTCACCTCCATGGCTGTGAGTGATGCTCTTCTTCGTGATGATGAATGCCTAGCGCGCACGCATGTGTGTGTGTGCGTGTGTAGCTGTGTGTTTGTGTGTGTGTAGCTCTGTGTGTGTGTGTGTGTTTGTTTCCAAAGAGGAGCGTGTGGGCAGGAGCGAGCGGGATGGAGTGATAAGTAAAAGGATGGAGGGACCAGATGGACGCTGTGGCGGAAGACGAGAGCAGCTAATTGCAGCCCGTTAGCAGCGGCGGCGGCGGCGGCCACGCAAAGACCACCGAAACCGTCCAATCAAGGCGGCTTCTCTCCTCGCTCCTCGTTTGCTTCTCTTCGTCCCTCTCTCTCTCTCTCTCTCTGTTCCGCGCGACCCTCGTTCTGTCTCCACACTCCTCCTCGTCTCCCCACGCTGTGGTAAGACACGCGCGCGTCTACTCACTGAACAGCGACTCGCATGGCCAAAGACAAAACCCCCAGAAAACGAGTGGATTTCTCCCTCTGTGTGTGTGTCTCTCTCCGTTCCTCCGCCTGCCGTCCCCTCCTCTCTGGGTCTCAGTTGACTCTGAGAGCATCAGCCAGGCGGCTCTGCTGCGCTTATGTTGATCTCAGAGCTTAATCACTGATTGGACCCACGCCACCGCCAGAGCCGGCCAATGGGAGCGGCCGCTCGCGGATCACATGGTAGGTGGCTGCGCGTGCGTGCCTGTGTGTATGCGTGTGTGCATGTGTGTGTGTGTGTGTGTGTGTGTGTGGAGGAGTGGGAGGCTGGAGAGAGCGGTTTAGACAACGGGAGGGGGGAGGGGAGCAGCAGAGGAGGAGGAGGAGGAGGAGAGGGAAGGAGGAAAGAGGGCGATTGTGAGCCGCTACATCACACACACGCGCATGAGAGAGAGAGAGAGAGAGAGAGAGAGAGAGAGAGATATAAAGTGTGTGCATGCGTGTGTGCGTGTGTGTGTGTGTGTGTACTTGAGGAGAGATAGAGGCTTTTCTCTGAGGGGGGGGGGGGGGTAGGAGGAGGAGGAGGAAGAGGAGGAGAGAGAACTCAGAAGATTCATTTGGATGAAGAGACTCCCGGCAGTGGTACAAGACAGACGCTTGTAACCCCCCCTTCCACACACACACACACACACACACACACACGTCTTTAAAGGACAGGCTGGAACACAAAAGGCTGAAACATGGAGAGGAGAGGAGAAGAGGAGGCCGAGCCAGAGAGGTGCAGCGCAGCGTAGGTAATTCGATGGGGGGTTGCTATGGAAACAAAGGAAACTGTTGCTTGGCGGACTGAGTGCGCACGCAGACGTGCACACGCGCGCGGCCGCGCTCACGCACACGCACACCACACACACACACACACACGTGCACGTACGCAGACCCCTTCTAGCCCTCCACCACTGTTCACCGCTGGCTTTCACTGAACACGCTGCTAAACATGTTTAGTTTATGTCAATGCTTGTGTGTGTGTGTGTGTGTGTGTGTGTGTGTGTGTGTGTGTGTGTGCATGTGTGTGTGTGTGTGTAAAAGGTTAAAGAGCCACATTGTGGAAGCTTCACGTATGACATTATGCCAGTGTCTTACATGACTGTAAATCCAGTCCTGTGTGTGTGTGTGTGTGTGTGTGTGTGTGTGTGTGTGTGTGTGTGTGTGTGTGTGTGTGTGTGTGTGTGTGTGTGTGTGTGTGTGTGTGTGAGAGGCAGGGGGGAGACGGGGGGAGGGGTGCAGGGTTCGGGCTGGAGGGAGGGTGGGCGTGCTGCTCAGCCAGCCATGAAGAGTCAGCCCTCGTGCACACAGCCTCTCCATCACACACGCACACACACACACACACAGACACAGACACACACACACACACACACAAACGCATACACACAAACAAGCATGCACATACACAAACACACACACACACACGCACACGCACACACACACAAACACACAGACACACACACGCATACACATACACACACACACACACACACAAACACGCACACACACACGCGCATGCACATACACACACACACACACACACACACGCACACACACACACAGTGCCCTCGCGCGCGCACGTACGTGCACGCTTGGCAGACACCTATATGTTATGCACGCATGCCAGAGGCTGTAAGGAGTTCATTGTTTTCATCTTGCCGAATTATGTTTTTCCCCGGCATTGAAATAAACACGACACAAATGTATTTACCGGTGTTGGCGAAACAGATGGCGCAACGCACACAAAGCTTAATGGCATGAAAAAACCCACACATATTACCATAACCTTTGTCTATGTCGCGGGGGGGGGGGGGGAGGGGGGGGGGGATTATGAATACATAGGCCCTTTAACGTACACGTCATCAATAGGAGTCCTTTCAGAGGCCTCCGACTGCAGCTCTTCATTCATGTTGACCGATATTCCATACGTCACATAGAAGCCCCCCCCCCCATGATGTCCAAGGTTATGAGCTGTATGGAAATAACCCACGCAATGTTATGAATGGACGTACAACGACGTGCACCGCAAATAACCAACACATCCTCGCCGCCATGATGGGCCGGCGGCTTTACAACGGGAACGATGGCCGTGGCGGAGTGGGGGGGGCAGGAGAAATTTGAAATTGACGGAAAATAATTCCGGAGCGACGGCTAAATGTGTAGCGAGCGCCGAGTCCACGAGACGTGTGGCGGCAGACAGCCACAGCTTGAGCCCAAAGTCACACCAACACACACACACACACACACACGCGTGGCTCGGGCAAAACAAACAACCCCACACATTCTGTGTTGCTGCTCACCGCCACCGCGGCCTACCAAGCTAGCATGCTAACACGGCGACAGGGCCAGGCGGCGTCTGGACTTTGGGTCAACACTTTTGTTTTACGGCGCGGAGGGAAGATGTTCAGTCAGTCGGCGGCAGTCTTTGGCTTCCTCCCGGTTTATTTAGAAGCCGCAGATGAGCACTTATCCTGCCGAAAGGTGTAATTACGGCTCATTATCCACAACAACTGCGTGGAGGGCAGCGTTTTCAATGTTTCTGAACCCATGTCAAATGTCATTATTCTCCATTCACCGATTGTACAATTTTTTTTTTTTAAATAGCACCGTACGCAGATCTGTGGGAGTTTAAAGAGCAACGCGATGCTCGTACTTCCGCTTATTAAGATAAAGTCATGAAGGAAGTTTTAAGGTTTTTTGGCACCCAGGGCACCCTTAGCTAACCGCTGACTGCACCGTCACTTTAAATCTTTTAACAGAAACGTCCAGCTGTCATGCGTATGATTCGGCCAACTGTTGAATTAGTCCTCCACAATATAGGGGCAGCATATAACCAGAACATTGTGGTGTCCACCACTTTGGTAAGGAACAAGGAACCCCCTTTGGTAAGGAACCCCCTAGTGGTACTAGGAGATGGTACGGGCCGGCACTAGCTGGCTGCTAGCTGGCTGCTAGCTGCTAACTTCAGTAGATACCTCTGCTAACCAGTGCTTAATTTGTAAAGTGGGAGGTCACGGAACGCAGCCAGTAGCTCAGTACGGGGGTCAGAGGTCATGGAACAAAAAAAAAACAATACAACATATATATAACCTAAGGTTATATTCAGACTTTTGGGTGGGCTAAGGAAGCCACACCGGGGGGGTTATTGGGATTTAGAAAATTGAAAATTTCTAAATTGAAATTTAGAAAATTGTATTTGAGGACAAAATGATCAAAGGCATTTGATCATCCATCCATCCATTATCGTGACCGCTTATCCTCAACGAGGGTCGCTGGAGCCAATCCCAGCTGCAACGGGCGAGAGGCGGGGTACACCCTGGACAGGTCGCCAGCCTATCACAGGGCTAACATATATAGACATACAACCATTCACACTCACATACACACCTATGGTCAATTTAGAGACACCAATTAACCTAATCCCCAACCTGCATGTTTTTTGGTCTGTGGGAGGAAGCCGGAGTACCCGGAGAGAACCCACGCAAGCACGGGGAGAACATGCAAACTCCACACAGAAAGGTCCCGGGTCCCAGGTGGATTCGAACCCAGAACCCTCTTGCTGTGAGGCAACAGTGCTAACCACTGCACCACCGTGCCGCCCGGCATTTGATCAGAGCTGACAAATTACGCGCAAACATTTTAACCTTGCGCAAAACTGCATGAGCCCATGCGTCGGTGCATTTTTTTATTTTATTTCTATTTTGGCGATTCATTTTTCACAGTGACACGGGAGGTGGCGGATCCAATAAAAAAAAAAAGGTTCCGGAACATGTTCCGGCGTGTTCCGGCTCAAATTAAGCCCTGCTACTAATCCACTACGCAAACGTCTTGGACTGTTAGTTCTTCACATTCTGTCGATAAATCGTCTTTCATTTTGGAATGTTTCAAACGAATAATCTCACACTTTGCACTTTCAAACTATGCGTTGTCGTTTTCCCTCTGCACATAAACCTTTGTATGCAGAACGGCGGCTGAGAAGCTGCCATGAAATCGCGTTGTTTGGTACTTGATCAAATCACAAACAGAGCCGGCTGGAACCAACAATCAACGGAAGTTGACTTTCACAATTCACTTAGAGCATCAAGACTAAACGCTTCCTCAGCCACGCGATGTGATCGTCAGAGAGACGGTGAGAGCATCTCCTGCTCACAGTACGAGGCGTGTCTTTAAGTGTGTCAACACCAACCCCCCCCCCAGTAACATTTACAGCGCCCTGCCCCAGAAAACGGTTCCAGCGTCCCCTGCAGCAGCCCCCCTGCAGGGGAGAAGAGAGGCTCTCTCCCCCCGCTATCAGCCAACACGTTCGCCACGTTCGCCATCATGATGCATAGAGCCGTTCAGACACCATCATGTGTGGAGTGTGGACGAATGGAAACAGGATGTTGGGGGGGGGGGGAAAAACTACATATGTGCTTTGCGAAGCATCCCTCGGCAAAAAGAAATGAATACAATTTGAAACATTAACAGCAATGCAATGCAGTGTTATTGTTGATGGTGGCATCAACATATGGGCCCGACTATTGAAGACTTTGGAGAGAATGATCTGCTCCGTGACAGAAGTCGCGCGCGTCACTGACACGTCCGCCTCATTAAATCCCAAGTTGATCCGTCAGCTTCCATTTGGAATTACGGAAATGATGGGAAATAAGCCTTTCCTTAAAGACATTCATGAAAAGCATGAATGCTAATGTTTGTGTGGATCTTTATGCATTATGGAAATCGTTACCGTCGATTCTTTGCGAACACAAATGCATTTTTCCTTTCTCAAATTGTTTGCAGAAGCTTTTTGCGTCATTGTGAGAATGGGTTGATGAAGTCCAATACAGCTTGTGTGGTGATGTGTCACAGGTTAGGTTCCAAGTCAATTACTTGGATTTGACTAATGAAGCCAAGCAATATGGCATCTGCTGACTGGTACGGCCACACACACACACACACACACACACACACGTCTGTCATAAACACCTCATTATGAGTGGTGTTCGGCACACACACATCCCCTGGAAGACATTGAGGGAAGCCCTTCTTCTGGATCCAGTCTCCGCTGAGCTCTGGATCGTGACTCAGGAGCCCGTCACAGCGCGTGACGACCAAAGTACTGATAAAAGGAGAGAATCACACGCAACAGCGCTGGATTCAATGCTCAAAGGAAGCGCTTGAGTCTTGTTCTTAGCTCACTTGCTCTTAACCCACAGTTGTGTTTGTTTTCGTTTTACATCAGAAGAAATGCCAGAAGTGGAATAAAGGGAGCGCAATTCCCTGTCTCTTCACACACACTTCATCAGGTCTGGAGAGTAGAATGGTGAATGTGTGTGTAATGTGTGTGTGTGTGTGTGTGTGTGTGTGTGCGTGCGTGCAAGTTTGTGTGTGTGTGTGTGTGTGCTGGTATGTGTGTTGGTATGTGTGTGTGTAATGTGTGTGTGTGTGTGTGTGTGTGTAACCCATGCGTAGGCTGTGCCATCCCCATATCTTGTGAAACTTGAGTTGCGATTATCATAATTGAGAGAGAGAGAGAGAGAGAGAGAGAGAGAGAGGAGAGAGAGAGAGAGAGAGAGAGAGAGAGAGAGAGAGAGAGAGAGAGAGAGAGAAGGGGAGAGAGGGAGAGAGGGAGACAGAGAGAGAGTGAGTGAGATGTCCCAACTATTTAGTGCAACATAACGCGCGCGGCCAAATAACGCAGTCCATTAAAAGGTTATTTCATCCAAGAAGATCTCTCCATAACCATCAGCCACATCTTCATAGAGAGTCTGGTTCCATTAGAGAAGACACGTCTATTGGTCTGCTAGATGAAAAAATACTTCCCATCTGTCCCCCGTTTTTTTTTTTTTTACTGCTAAATTTGAACCAGACGCTAACACGGCGACTATAAAGTTTTCAATGTTGACGATGGAAGGGCTTCAAACCAGGAGACGCTCTTCAACACCAGACCGCGGTCAGTGTTGACCGCCCCACCGCATGGCCTAGCGCACGGCGCACGCTACGCAGTCGTGAGGTCGACAGAAGCCTGCACACTCCCAACGCAGGCGGCTGCAGGGTCTTTAGCATCGCGCAGCCGTTAGCATCTCGCGGGTGTTAGCATCGCGGCGGCCAACACAAACTCAATGGGGTGCGTTGGCAGTGGTGGGGCCGCACCCTGACAGTGGATTTGAATCCGTAACACGTTTCAGAGGTGAGCCGCTACAGGTGGCTTGCTCAAGGGCACCTACAGGTGGACCACAGCTGTAGGTGCGGGGCTACAGGGTGCAAGGTGCAGGGTGGGTGGGTGGGTGAGGGGGGGTACGGTACCTTGTTGAAGTCCTCGCTGGTGGCCCTCATCTCCTTCCAGGTCTTGTTGAGGAGCTGGATGCAGATGCAGAAGAACTCCTCGAAGGATCGGTCGTGGGTGAAGAACATGGGGTGGAAGTCATGGCAGTTCTCGCTGGCTGTAAGTGGGGGGGAGGGGGGGGGGGGGGGGGGGGGGACAAGGAGAGCCAGGGGTCAAACTCTGGGTTCATTCACCCTGGCCGTGTGTTGGCGAATTCAATATGAGCATTACGGTCACAGTAAGGAGAGTTAGCGTTCATTGATCCTCCAGTGTCGCTAGAGGAGAGTGAACCTCCTAACAGTGTTATTGAACATTTTTGTATCCGTCATCGCCAATAACAACTGATCACCGTCGTGTACGGACAGTGGCTCATGCATCACATGAACCACTGCTACGGGCTCGTATGACGAGGTGAGAACACTCAGCACACCTTTTGTTGTCCGTGAACAAACACCGAACAACAAGCGCTTCTGAGA
>JAXIVH010000030.1:1237726-1240226 GCA_036785325.1 Urophycis tenuis | reverse complement strand
TACATCATGTTCTGCTGGAGGAGGTGGGAGGAGGTGGGAGGAGGTGGGAGGGGGGGCAGTACACAGTGAATCATTAAGCAGGCCCATCCCTCATCACGCCGGGCCATTTCACATAACTTCATGCATATTCTATGGAGCATTCCGAGGGGGAGGACGAGGAGTTGGGGGAGGAGGTGGAGCGGGAGAGCAGGAGGAGGCGATGGGGGAGGAGGAGTGAGAGAGGAGGTGGGGGGGGTTTAGGAGGAGTGAGAGAAGAGGAGGAGGTGGGGAAGGAGGATGAGGAGGAGGTGGGAGAAGGAGTGAGAGATGAGAAGGAGTGAGAGATGAGGAAGTGAGAGAGGAGGAGGAGGAGTGAGAGGAGGAGGAGGGGGGATGAGGAGTGAGAGAGAAGGAGGAGGGGGGAGGATGAGGAGTGAGAGGAGGAGGAGGGGTGAGGAGGGGGAGGAGTGAGAGAGGAGGAGGGGGGGAGGAGGAGTGAGAGAGGAGGTGGGGGGTTTAGGAGGAGTGAGAGAAGAGGAGGAGGTGGGGGAGGAGGAGGCAGGAGTTTGCGGAGGAGTGGGAGAAGTAAGAAAGCAGGAGGAGGTGGGGGAGAAGGATGAGGAGGGGGGGAGGATGAGGAGTGAGAAAGGAGGAGGGGGGAGGAGGGGGAGGAGTGAGAGATGAGGAGGAGGGAGGAAGGAGGGTAAGGAGTGAGAGATGAGGAGGACGGGGGGGGGAGGATGAGGAGTGAGAAAGGAGGAGGAAGGGGGAGGAGGATGAGGAGTGAGAAAGGAAGAGAAAGGGGGAAGAGGGGGAGGAGTGAGAGATGAGGAGAGGGGGAGGAGGAGTGAGAGAGAGACTCAGGCCAGGGGTGTGAGTGACGTGCGTCCGATTAAAGCACTCGCCGTGTTCCAGCTGAGAACATGGAGAGACAATTAATGTTTCAGGATCAACACAGAGGATCAACCAGGAGGGAGAGAGAGAGAGAGACACCAGAGGAAACAGGGTGGACCGGGGAGAGAGCGAGAGAGGAAGAGAAAGGAGAATGTTTTAAATGAAGGAGAGAGAAGAGAGAGACATTCATGAATGAGAGAACAAAGAGAGCACAGAGAAGCCGATATCCAAACACTAAATAAATGAATTGCTAAGCCAAACATCGAGTGGCAGAGCAGTGGAGACTCTCTGCATTGAACTCACTCACACTCACCGCACAACACAGCGGCTGCTGACACTCTAATTCCTACAGGATAAAGGCTGCAGGCAAGCCAGAATCATGTCCAAGACATCTCATCTGCCGGCCTCGGCGACTCTGGAGACAAATCACAGGAATCACCGAATGAAAGAAGGAACGGTGCCAAGGCAGCGGTCCGGGCCCCTCGCACCTTCACAGCCTGAGCGCCGTCTCGTCCCCGCGACGGCGTCTCACTATTAACAAACGATCCACAGAAGAGCCAGAGCGCTGTAGTCTAGGTTAGTCACCGTTTCACCCTCGCTTGGGGGCCGAGCAGAGGAGCACGGCAGAGAGTAGAATAAAGCCCTGAACAATCTCACACGCCTGCTCCATCTGGGATTGAAGGATTTAACTTTTTTTAAAAAGGGAGAAACTTTGCACAGAAAGGAATTACGTGGCTCTCGGTTCTCGAGTTTAAAGTACCGCTGGCTTTAAAAGGACAATGTAGAGGTTTCTCCCCCCCCCCCCCCCCCCCTCCCCCCACAACTTAGACTTACAGCTCCTCAGATCACACAGGATGCTCTTAGGCTTTCCTTACCGATCAAATTATGATACAGTACACTTTATCCAACAGCCCGAAGTTCGACGTGATGGGTTGCAGGGCGGTTGTAATAATGCGCCAGCTGCAGAACATAACGACGCCAGGATTAACAGCCACATGTAGCCAGATAGCCACAGACACCCGCAGCCAGCCTGCGTTGTGCGTTGTACCACCCTCATGCATTTCTTAATGGCCGCTTCCCATGAGGAGTGCTTCTGGGACGTGCGTGAGCAGTGAACGCTGCTGGAGTGAGGACGGCCCCCCCCCCCCCCCCCCCACCCCTCAGCCCCCCCCTCATGTGGTCCCCCGCACCGCACCCACCCCACCCCCCGGGGGGTCTCCGGAAACAATCAGTGATGTCATCGTTTTTTTTTTTGTGGGAGAGTGGTGGTGAGTTTTTTACAGGGGGGAGGGGGGGGGAGTTGGATGGAGCCATCGGATGACGCAATGCTCAACTAAAGACATAAGGCGTTTATGAGGACAGACAGACAGACAGACAGACAGACCGAAGAGACTCAGAGAGCGAGAGAGCGAAGGAGGCTGCGTGATGACAGAAAGTACCGGTTGTACTCTCGTTTTTTTTTTTTTTTAAATAGCCTCCCCCCCCCACCACCCCCATCTCCATCTCCTCCACGCATCGATTCCAATGCAGTTGCACTTTCCCTCCTCATTAGGGAGAACTGCGACTCCGACCTGCCGAGCGGGGCGGTCTCACCGCCGGCTGCTCCTGACCACGGCGTCAGCATCCA
>JAXIVH010000030.1:1230226-1232726 GCA_036785325.1 Urophycis tenuis | reverse complement strand
GCGTTTAGCAGACGCTTTTGTCCAAAGCGACCTACAATCAGTACATGTGTGGGGTTCGACATGTGGACAGTTGGAGGAGGAGGAGGGGGGATCAAGGGATCGAACCGCCGACCCTACGTTGAGTGGACGACCCGCTCTACCCACTGAGCTACTGCAGGGGCGGCAGTAGCTCAGTGGACAGGACAGTCCTGCGAGAGCGTGGGAAACGCCGCCGACCGCGGACGCCGTGATCGTCTCATAAAAGATGGCTGCCCGAGTGAAGTGTGTGTGAGTACGGGAAACCCTGCAGAAGCTGAGTGGGAGGACTGAGCTGTTTGTGGCACATCATCTACAGATTGATGTTGAAATATCATCTCAGTATCTCAGCAACACTGGTCTACTTCATTTGAGATATCTTAATGTAGATAAGATAGATAGATAGATAGATAGATAGCTATACTTTATTGATCCCAATCTGGGAAATTACAGTGTAGCAGCAGCATTACACAGTAACAATACAAAGAATTAAAGAATAAAATGCAATATAAAAAAATTATAAATATGTATAAATGTATAAAAATTATAAATAAAAATAAAATAAATTGTAGTGCAAAAAAAAAAATATATATATATATATATAATAAGGTGCAGTGAACAATGTGGGAATGTTACATGTACTACTTTTAAATGAATCCACTGATAGCTTGTCAAGTTAAACATTACATCCCGTTAGCATACCGACTTGGTATGTACTTGTGCTACGTGTGCTACCGGCTTGGTAGCACACGCTAATGGCTAATGGCTAATAGCCTACACTTGTAGCAGGTTCTCCGGACAGGCAACGCCCCATCGAGCAAACAAGTAAACAAACAAGACACAGAGGAACAGATGCAAACACACATCAACCCATTCAGCACACACACATACACACACTTAGCCTAAGTGATGCAGTTCAACCACCAACATTATACATGATGATTACTGTCATTCCCCTCCTCATCAGGGCACGGGTCCACATGACTTCATGGAATAAAGCCTTTTTAGGGCCACACGTGACACACTTCTATGTGTGTGCTCACCCTGATGTATGCATCCTGGTGGTGTCTGGCAAAGTACAGCATGTTGTCCAGGGCCAGCATGCCCGGGGGTATCTGGGTGAAGTCCACCGCAGGTTGTAACGTGGTTCTGGTGGTGGGGGAGAGAGAGAGAGAGAGAGAGAGAGAGAGAGAGAGAGAGAGAGAGAGAGAGAGAGAGAGAGAGAGAGAGAGAGAGAGAGTGAGAGAGAGAGAGAGAGAGAGAGAGAGAGAGAGAGAGGAGAGAGAGAGAGAGAGAGAGAGAGAGAGAGAGAGAGAGAGAGAGAGAGAGAGAGGAGAGAGAGAGAGAGAGAGAGAGAGGAGAGAGAGAGAGAGAGAGAGAGAGAGAGAGAGAGAGAGAGGCTCATCAGGAAGCAGTTTGTGTAATGCTGCCTGACAGGTGGCAGAGTCTGAGTTACAGAAATACACAGCCAAAAAAACACTTTTTTGTGGACACGCACGCGCACCAGATTTTGCGAACACACTTGTGACAAGTGGGCTCGCAAATCCCTGCTTTAAAGTGCACAGCATCAGAGCGGGAACGATTTACCCACGGCATCCTTCCAGAAAGTGTGTGAGTCTGTGATTGTGTGTGTGTGTGTGTGTGTGTGTGTGTGTGTCTGTGTGTGTCGATGGCTTTAGCACAAGCCCGCACGCCCATGTTACGCATGGGGACAGCGTGTGCGTCCCTTAGACACACACACACACACGACAGAGCTGCATCACAGCCGAGAGAGAAAATGCACGTGAACGAGTGAAGAGAGATAAATGGCAGGATGACGCCGTGAGACCATACATCACGCCATTCCCCCCTCCACAAAGCACGGCGTCGTGGACAGTGTCTGGGCGGCGCCGGCCCGGCCCAGAGGGCTCGCGTGTGGCGTGTGCTTACGATGAAGCCCAGCTTCTTGTAGTCCCGGGTGTACATGGACTTGCGCTTCTCCATGC
Organism: Urophycis tenuis; assembly: GCA_036785325.1. Classification (NCBI taxonomy): domain Eukaryota; kingdom Metazoa; phylum Chordata; class Actinopteri; order Gadiformes; family Phycidae; genus Urophycis; species Urophycis tenuis. The sequence goes on along the minus strand of JAXIVH010000030.1, from coordinate 1,230,726 downwards.
TGCCGCTGATGTTGGCTCACACTCCACGTCGAAGGCGATCCTCCGCAGCTCAAAGATGATGTCCCTCTGGGCCTGGGGCACAGACACACACACACACACAGGCGCGCACACACACACACATGCACGCACGCAGGCACGCACACACACACACACACACACACACACGCACACACGCATGCACACACACACAGACATGAGCATGCACACGCACGCACGCATACACACACGCGCGCGCACATACACACACACACAGGCACGCACACGCGCACATACACACACACACACATAAGCACGCACACACAGACACACACACACGCACGCACATGCACGCGCGCACACACACACACACGCACATACACACACGCACGCACACACCCGCACGCACATGAATACACACACACACACACACACACACACACACGCACGCACACACACACACACACACGCATGCACGCACACGCACACACACACACCCACGCACACACACAGACACACACACA
>JAXIVH010000030.1:1222726-1225226 GCA_036785325.1 Urophycis tenuis | reverse complement strand
TGGGTTAACTACATGAACATCACTTCTCCATTCAGTGCTTCAGGAGGAGGCTGACCTTCTTGATGAAGGCCACAGAGAAGGTGTCCCAGAGACGATGCCATGGTCCATCAGCTCCACGAAGGCCGTCAGTGTGAAGGACAGCAGGTCTCCGAAGCTACGGGACAGACACACACACACCACACACACACACACACACACACACACAACACACACACACACAACACACACACACACACACACCACACACAACACACACACACACACACTCTACTTGATGCACAGAGGGGGCGACATATAGCCTACTGTATATACAAACATTTATATACTGTATATATTAAAAACAGCAGCAATGAGCAAGAGAGTGAGAGTGAGAGTGAGCGCGAGAGTGAGAGCGAGAGAGCGCGCGGTGAGAGAGAGAGAAGGAAAGCATTACATTGAGAACCACATATATAGGGCCAGGGACCCATTCCACAGATATACAGGAAGAGATGAAAGTTGGTTTGCGGGGTACAAAGACCACAGGATCCTTGATTGCCAGCCAGCAGAGGGCACCAGAGGACCAGAAACCAGGCAGAGCAGCAGGACAGAGCAGAACCAGAGCCTAGTCATGCAGTTAGGACACACACTGTTGGGCCAACATCACCAGCTGAGGGTTGACAGGTCGGGCAAGAGCTCACAAGAGACACAGAAATATCCCGAAAAGCACATACATTACACACACATATATATATATTCCACATATACATCTTAAATCACAATGAGAATGTGTGAAAAAAAATGTGTTAAACGAGTCTGTTATGAGAAACAATCAAACACTTTGAAAATGCTGACCTCTACTGTTGCATATTGAGATAATGACGGGTGTACGGGTCAAACTGCAGTCATCAAAATAGCTGACAGCATATGGGTCTGCATTAATGCACCATGTGAAGGGTTAAATGATTATATCATCGAGGGCTCGACAGCTGGAAGCTTCTCACTGAAGACCGTTCGGTGATGAGGTAAAGCCTGACGTGATATCTACTCCCACGTTCCTTGTAAGATAATACGCACTTTATTAATAGTACAGGGAATTAATAATGTGAGGTGATTATAGTTTACATTACATTGACCTCAACTAATATTATAAATGCAATCAAAGGAAGTGATACGTGGTCAAAGCAAGATGACCCGGTGGAGGACTTAATATAAATCTCCATCGTCAAGCAAACACTTACTTTTAACAACGGCTCTCCTTTAAAGCAGACATATTGCTACAATGGACGACTTCAGCTCAACTTTGATCTGTTTCCCAAATCACCCAGAGACCAATAACACATGCAGAGAGAGGGAAGACTCGAAACAGAGGAACAGAGAGGAGGAGGAGGAGGAGGAGGAAGACGAAGTGATTCAGGATGAGAGGAACGAGGAACGTTTGAAATGGAGGCCTGGCTGTGATGTCAGACAGCAGCTCTCGATAAGGAAGTGGCCCCAGAGTGGTCAATCATGCAGACTCAGCAGCCAGCAGGGTTAGGTTAGAAGAGCACACAGAGCCAATGAGATCGCCTGGCTGAGGGCAAAGGGGGCGGTGCTTACCAGGGCTTCATTATCTTCTGTAGTTTCTGATAGCGCCTGCAAAGATTTGAGAAACTTTGGCGTCAACACGAAGGGGGACAACACAACAGAAGCTAAGCCTGAGCGATGGGAGCTGGGCGCCGTGGCAACCAACGACAACAACAGACACACTGGAACGGATGCAGGGAGAAAAATAGTTTTCCAACAATAAAAAAAAAAAACACATATTGAAAACATTTTAGTTGTACGCCATTAAAAAACACACATGTAAGACAGTTGATGGGGACATTTTAAAGTCATGTCGGCCTCAATGGAAAATGGAAAAACAGGTCATACCCGAGACAAATAATTGATGGATAAAAGAATGATTGATAGATAGAAAGATGGAAATGACACTGATGTCATATCCCATCGCCCAGAGCCCAAGTTCACACAAATATTTGGGTTTATCATCTAAAGATATATGCCTGCGTCTCAAGGGGAATCGAGAAAGTCTTCCACACACGTCTGTCTGCATGACATCATCACCCAGTCCTAGCATTGCACCGTGAATGGTAACTTCCCTCCGGACAATGGCCCTATTGACGCTGTCCGTCAGTGACACTTTCAGCCAATAGAGGGAGACGTCTGCTGGTGAGAGGGGGCAGACACCCATCGGGGGCAACCCTGACTTACATGCTGCGTACAACACAGCATTGTTAGGGCTGAGCTTCACTGAGCCCTCTTGAACAATCGAACCAAGGCTAGCTTGCTCGGCAGACAGGAGAGTCGTGCGTCTGTATGTGCGTGCGTGCGTACGTGTGAGAGTGTGTGCGTGCTGTGCGTGCGTGTGCGTGTTTATATGGAAGCCCATCTGCGCATCTCATCATGATTCATTCGCACTACCCTGACAAACACGCAGCCCTGATCGCGCGGTGCGTGATGTAGATTACACACGAGCACATGT
>JAXIVH010000030.1:1207006-1217526 GCA_036785325.1 Urophycis tenuis | reverse complement strand
GGGTATGAAGTCACTGGAATGATGTCAACCCCACGCGCCCCCCCCCCACCCCCCCCGCAAACAGCAGCTCGATGTTCGCGTTAAGAAGAAACAGAGCCACGCCGCATGATGGGCCTCACTTAGTCAGTCTGTCTGCTAAGCGACAGGAAGAGCAACGCTGGCAGAGCAGCAGCACAGCTAACCGCATTACACCCGTACAGATACCAGCGCCGTTCCTGTCGGCGCTGCTGTTGTTTCGAGGGGCAGGAAATGAACTCGCTGGTCGCAACGCAGGAAACAGAGGGGGGGGGGGGGGCAGCGGCGTGCATGGCCTTCTGCACACTCTCTGCACACTCTCTGTGCACACTCTCTGCACACTCTGCGCGCGCATACAGCGAAACGGCACCTCTCACCTCCACATTTGGCGTCTGCTTACATAAAGAAGGTACAAAATGAAAGGCGCAGCGCAACCTGGCTCCCCTTCCACATCACACACCTCAGAAGACTCGGCGCCGCATCAGAGCCGCTGGAGGAGTCTGCCACCCAGCAGACCTTCATAACAGAGCAGAGCCGCCGTGCCTAGTGCACATGACCTGCCACGGCCCTGTCGCCTCACTCCCCGGAAGAAGGCCCTCGCAAACGTTCCCTCCTCCTCCTCCTCCTCCTCCTCTTCCTCTCCTCCGCCCTCCTTTCGGAAGGGCTGAGAAAAGGCAGCTCGACTTGCCAGACGTACACAGAGATTCCCAGAGATTCACTGTAACAGGTCCACCCCCCCCCCACCACCACCACCACCGCCCCAACTCCCAGACAACAAAAGGGGCCTGGATGTGCAGGAGACGAGCCCCCTGAGGCAGCAGTTAGCGCTGCTGTCACTGCTACAGCAGCATTTCCCCCCGCCCCTGTCTGGCCAGCTGAGAAGTCGCGCCAACCAAAGCGACGCGGGCCTGAAAACGGCGCCCTGTTGATGGGCGACGGCGAGGTACAATGGGGTCTTTGAAGCGCGAAACTTTTTGTGGCTTCAAGTTGCATTGTTTTTATTCACGCGGTGGCGAGCTCCAAGAAGGCAGCGGCGTGTGACGCGTGACTCTGGAAGGCTTTGTGTATTATATTCAAAACCACTCCCACTTTATCACCCCCCCCCCCCCAGAGGAGAGCCCATGGTGTAAAGTTGTTGCGAATGATTTGCCGCAGTAACGTTTGGGAAATAATCGGTTTCGTCTTACGCAGTGGGGATTGTTTCAAAACTCTGCGCAGCAGCCCGCATTCCAGAGGAAGTCTCCGGGCCATACGGTACCCCGTTCACCGGAACGGACAAACAGAACTTTATGGAGGAAAAAAACAACAGCAGCAGCAACAACACCAGATCCAAGTGGCAGACGTCCACCGAACAGTTTGGGCCGAGCGGCCGGCCGGCCGGCCGTGTCGAGGCGGACTCGGTTCGCGCTGCGTTTGCCGTTGCTTTTCTGGAAACAGAAGCGGACAGCACGTCTCTGCGGGGGGGGCCTCTGGGCACGCAGACAACTGAACTTCAATTTAAAAAAAAAACGAAATCATTAAAAAAAAAAAACACATGCGCATGGCCAGTGAATGAACAAAGTCAAAAAGGTAGTTTGTGCTGGCAGTGCCGCATCACCGGGCACGGGTTGTCATGCAGGTGAGGCAGGTGGGCTGCAGATGATGGGGGGGACAGGGGGGGGAGACAGGGGGGGGGACAGGGGGGGAGACAGGGGGGGAGACAGGGGAGGGGGTTTGGACGGTGAGCCAAGCTGAGCGTAGTGCTGGCGCACGTCAAAATACACAGCGAGGTCGGCCCCCAGATGGCGGGGTGAAGCCGGGTGAACTCTGCTGTGATGAACGGGTCGAACCAGTCCTCGCATCCATTCAGTTAGCACATGAACAATGGCTTTCATGGTAACTAATGTCATTAGTCATCTCCCTGGATTGCATCACGCGGGTGTTTGTGTATCAATAATGTCTTCTGGATAGGATTATACAGGTGTAGCTGTGTTTGTGTACAGTATAGATAATCTCTCTGGATAGGATTTTGTGGGTGTAGTTATGTTTCAGTATCAATAATGTCCTCTGGATAGGATTATACAGGTGTAGCTGTGTTTATGCATCAATCATCTCTCTGGATAGGATTTTGCGGGTGTAGCCGTGTTTTGTATGGAAATTGGAAATTGGAAATTTGAGCCTAAATAAACACGCGCATTATTGCAATTACAGCGCGGCTTGCCCCGGGAGACGTACAGCGATAGATAATGGACCCGAACGCGTGTGTGTCACGCATCAGTGTGCTGCAAATGTGGCCGCATTCCCCCTGAATCCCATTTTTTTTACACATAGAAAAGATGGCTTTCACAACGAGCATCACTCACTGATATTAAACCAGTAGGCGGGGGATACAAAGAAAATGACTTTTTGCTGTGAACTGTGTGCAGCGACTAACCTTTTGTCCGCAAGAACATGAATGAAAAAGGCACGGTTAAGTAGTCAGGTTTTAGGTAAGGCGACAGAAATGTCGACAGCATTTTTGTGCCATTCGGGGGTCTTGTGTTTTCATCACAGACGTGGCCTTGTTGTGATGCACACCGTTTGAGTGTGCCAATTAAAAAAACGCTTTCCAACCACGGGAAGGAAAAATAAAAACACAAAAGCAAAACCCTCACACAATGGACCTCAACGGTGATCTTTGAAGAAGCTGTGATCCAGGAGAATTGTTTCCTACAGTCGCTGGCTTAGTGTATGCACGGTTTCTTATTAACACTTACAGGACATGCAGAGAACGCTTACTTCCCCCCCCCCCCCCCCACTGCCCCCCTCGCCATTTCTCATGTTTCCTTCGCTCCTGCTCTGCGTAATGGAGGTGTAAACAATGCACACAACGGAAATTGAACCGCTGTCAAACTAAAATGGGCGTGTGGGAGGGTGGGACACCACGGCCTGTTGTTGCTGGCTAGTTAGGTCGACGCCCCCCCCCCCCCCCCCCTGCCAGAGGGTTCAAAAGGAGGGAGGGGGGGCGAGGAGAGAGATATACGCGGCGGGCGAAATTAATCCGATCCAGATGCTGGGCGTTGAGAGGGGGGGGTGCCGGTGGTCAGTGTGTGGGCAGATAAAGGCTTCGACGGGGGGGGGGGTGAGGCAATGCAGGGATGGGTGGGGGTGATGGGTGGGGGTGGGTGGGGGGGTGATGAGAATACGCCGGCTGCAGTATTTAACGATATGAGATTGGAGATGTGAAGCTGCTGCTGCTGGTGGTGGTGATGGAGAGGGATAGGGCGGTGAGGTCAAAGGTCAAGGACTGGCCAGCAACAGGGAGGGTGCTGACCACGCCAAGAAGTCGCTTGTGCGTATGCGCGTCTCTGATCCGCGCATGTGAGGTGAGAGTGTGTGTGAGTGTACGAGTGTGTGTGTGTGTGTGTGTGTGTGTGTGTATGTGTGTGTGAGTGCGCGCCGCATGCATTGCATACGTATGATATAACATTGTTCAGAGTCCTTCAGCGTTTATGATTTACTGTGTGAAGAAGGACGAGAGGTTGAAGACCCCCACTTCAGATGGCGGTCGCATATTTTCCCTGGCCGGAGAGAGCGAGCGAGCGGGCAGACGACCTTGGCATGTTACAGAGAGAGAGAGAGAGAGAGAGAGAGAGAGAGAGAGAGAGAGAGAGAGAGAGAGAGAGAGAGAGAGAGAGAGAGAGAGAGAGAGAGAGAGAGAGAGAGAGAGAGAGAGAGAGAGAGAGAGAGAGAGAGAGAGAGAGAGAGAGAGAGAGAGAGAGAGAGAGAGGAGAGAGAGAGAGAGAGAGAGAGAGAGAGAGAGAGAGAGAGAGAGAGAGAGAGAATCAAACGCCGCCTGTGTTGACCAGTCTAATGGAAAGTGCACCCATACCCCCACATTGACAGAATGGGTTCGACTGGAATCTGCACCGAGCATTAATTATGCAGAACAATTTGGCTTCGCCGTTCATTTTCCTCCATCCTGAAATTACACCCTATATTCTTCTACCGGGAGGAAGAGGAGGAGGAGAACACGAAAAAACAACAGGGTGCGCGGACGTGACTGCAATATCTATACGGTAACCATGGGAGATGAGCCCATAAACTTTATTTCCACAGGGTTTGCTGAGCCAATTCACTTGATCCTACGACTTGTAAAAGCACCATTAGGAAGGGGGCGGGGGTGGGGTTAGGGGTGGGGGTATGGGTTCGAGAGGTCGGGGGGTGGGGGGTTAACTTTAACACTTGTGAGGCGGTGCCGTTGAAGTGGTCGTCGGCAGACAATGGAGGTGAAGAGGCAAGAAGGAGGAGGAGGAGGAGGAGAGGAGGAGAAAGTGCTAAGAGAGAAGCAAAAGTAAAAATAGAAGGAAAAAAAAAAAACACCCTGAAAAATAAAAAGGCTGTGTGTCAAAACAGCAGCATCCGCCGTGCCCGGGAAAACACACACACACACACCACACACACACACACACAGGCACACACACACACAAAAAGGGGAAAACTAAAAGGAAGACATCCTTTAAAAGCACGGGCCGGCACTCCCCCCCCCCCCCCCCCCCTCCCCCTCCCCCTCCCACTCTCCCCCACCCTCCCCCCCCAGAGTGTCTCAGTGAGCCATCCCACGTCTTCCATGTAATCTGAGTGGTCTCGCCGTCAGTGTAGCACTGACGTGTGCACTGGGGGGTCCTCCCATGTTTTAGCATAACAATCACAACGGGAACCGGGAAATAAAAACGAGTGTTCATGATGATAACGATCGAGTTACCGACGGAAGTGGCAGTTTTGGGATTTAAGATAAGTATTTCACTTGCGCACACGCACACGCGCACGCACACGCACACACGCACACACACACACACACACACAGAAACTTTAGTTTTTATGTGAAAAGGCAAGTGCAGGCTGTAAGCAGGAAGGAAGGCGAGGGGAAGGCCGGGTTGCAGGTGGGGAGGGGGAGAGGAGGGGAGGGGAGGGGAGGGGAAGGGAGGGGAGGGGAGAAGAGGGGAGGGGAGAGGAGGGAGGGGAAGGGAGGGGAGGGGAGAGGAGGGGAGGGGAAGGCCAGGTTGCAGCCAGGGAACTCGTTGCAGACCTATGGCGTCCGTCGCCCTGGGCAGAGCGATAGCGGCGGGGAGTTACGGCGTGGAAGGGGGGAGTGAGGGGAGTCAGGATGTCACCGTGGTGATCTAAAGGGAACACCAACCGTCTCCGGTCCAACGCCACCGGACGGGTGGAGGTGAGACGCAGATTTAGACCCCGGGAAGCCGTTTTACGACACAGACTTGATACGGAGGATGGGAACCATAACTTTCTTGTGTACACACATCGATTGAATGAATGAGTGAATGAATGCACAAATTACCATCGCCATTAGGGTAGCAGCACAGCACAAACAAACGCATAAACATGGGGAAACGCTGCAATTTGGTAAACAATGACGATGATTAGAGCATGCCGAATCGCGCAGAGTCACAACACCAATCAGCCATGCGTGGTTAACACAAGCACGGACACACACACACACCTCCATTTATAGCACTCGTGCAGCACAAACAGACCGCACACTTGAACGCGCACCGTGCTTTTGAAAACGTACACGTTTCTATCGGCACGCAGCATAATGCACATGCTACATGCGACACGACGGCTATCAAAAAATTATGAATGAATTAAAAAAAAAAGCTGCTGCTTACAGATTACAAGACAGTTAAGTGTCTGGCTGCCCACGTGCGCTGCCATTAATCTAATGAAAGCTATATGCTCTTAGAGCATGCATGCACACACCACTAGGCCTCCTGGGAACTGAACCAGGGACTTTCTGACTACTTAACCCTCCGCCGTCGAAGCATGATGAGACACTCTCAGGCAGCACGACGCTTATTACCACAGATGCACACATGCATTTGCACGCACACACACACACACACCTAGCCCACAACTCAATATTTACAGAGCTCAGAAGCTTGTACCATGGCTGGAATGCACCGGGCAGAAAGCTCAGCCCAGGAAATCGAAGAGTTTTCTGGGTCATTCGAGGCAACCCAAGTCCACATCTAGAGACCTAAAAAAAAAAGAAAAAAAAAAGAAAAAAAAAAAAAAAGAAGGCGGGCCTGCAGATGTTCGCTCGCTGGCTCCACCAGTACCACTGCGGAGCATGTGGGCTCCCCCAGGCCGGGCCGGGCCACAGAAGGCGGCCCCCACGCCGTAGCGGTACGCGGGTTAGCATGTCCGTCCAGAACACCGGCTAGAGAAGCAAACCCATCAAGAGGACCATCATCTCTCCGCCACGCCGCCGAGAGACGAAACCTCAGCCTCATCATCAGGCATTAAGGGAGCTTATCTCTGTTCACTGATTCATTATCATCAGCACCAGTACTTGCAACTACTTCCACCATTGGCACACAAACGCTCTCTCTCAGTATCTCTCATCTTATTATTCTTATTGGTACAAGCGTCTCTCCACGCCGACACCCCCCCCCCCCCCCCCCACAGTGAGTCCTCCCCGCTCTGCTCCCTACCGTCTGGAGGAGCTCCCATCTTCACCTACAGCGCCGTTTTAATTAACTCCCACCGCGGGGGGCAATTAAACAAGGCAACATTAATCTTATGTAAAAAAAACAACAACGTCCCCCCCCCCCCAAAGAAATAAAAACAACAACAACCCCCCCCAAAAAAAGCAACCGAAAACGTAATGGTACAGCCGGACGCCACGGCAACGGGGATCGCCTGCGCCGGGGATCGCCACGATGACGACGACGACGATGCTAAGGTTGCTAGCATCATTCTGGAGAGCGACGGCGGGGGCCAGGCGGCCGCCAGCGAGGGGACGGCGGCGGGCGGCGGGCGGCTCTGGCGCTCTGGCGAAGAATGTCACTCAGGAACCAGAGGGCTGCTGGGCGGAGGGACGGGGAAATGAGCCCATTGAGATGGTCAGATAACGAGCGGCGAGGGGAGGGGGGGGGGGGGGGGGGGGGGGGTGTGTTCTCATTGCTGCTGCATCCCTCGGGGAGGAAGGGAGGGATGAGGAGGAGGAGGAGGAGGAGGAAGATATGGAGGTAGCGGGGAGCCAGACGAGAGATTAAACACACGGAGGGTAGCGGGGACGAGGTGGTGGGAGGGAGGAGGGAGGAGGGAGGAGGGAGGAGGGAGGCGTTTTCACGGGAGGAAATGCAGCAAACGAGGGAAAGGTACACAGGTGAGAAACAGGAAGAGCGAGAGAGAGAGAGAGAGAGAGAGAGAGAGAGAGAGAGAAGATGAGTGCAGCTCATAAATTGACATGGTGGCACTGGGGGGGGGGGGGGGGGGGGGGGAGGGGGAGGTGAGAAGGTGGCAAACAGCAAGCACTGTTAGTTTGCACACGTGAGCACACATGTGCGCACACACAGACACACGCGCACACACACACACACACACACACACACACGCACGCACACACACACAAAAGCACGCACACATTAAGCGAGTGTGCAGTCGCCCATCCTCCCATTGGCACTTGCCAGCAGCATGCCCCTCCATCCCTCCTTCTCCTCCCTGCTGGCGTTACAATATTGACATTACCATCACGCACACACACGCACGCACGCACGCACGCACGCACACACACACACACACACACACACACACACACACACACACACACACACACACACACACACACACACACACACACACACACACACACACACACACACACACACACACACACACACACACACACACACAGGCCCCACCAAGACTCCACGTCCCCACTTAATTCAACACCTCCTGAGTCCATCTCCGCGTCTCCTTTCCATCTCTTTTTTTGTTGCCACGCAGGGTGTTGACGTCTGCCTGCCGTGCCAGGCCCCTGTGGCGACGCGGGCGTGTTTATTTGGGCAAGGCGGCGGCGGCGGCGGCGAACGAGAGCCCGGGGTTCTGGGCTTGGGCTGCGGCCCATAAAACCTGATTTCTCCTGCGAGCGAGCGAGCGCATTCCTCCTCTAACATACAGGTCCCCGAGCTGGCTGTAAAAAAAAATAAGTAAAAACCTCAGGAATACGGCGACTGGCACCGCCGCCTCTCATTGGACGGCTCGTTATCACATGGCGAAAGGGACAGGGCCCCGGGGTCGCCCCCCCCTACCCTCCACCTCCCCCTCCTTGTTCCAGACCAGTCAAACAGGATGGTGCATTTAACTGTGCGGTGTGTGTGTGTGTGTGTGTGTGTGTCACAACAGCCATTCTCAGCGCGTTGAACAGAGGGGGGGCGATGTCATGTCCACACCAGACTATAGAGAACCACCTCAGGAGATTCCCATGTCTGCTATCTGCTGGGGCTATCCGTTCCTTGTTTAGTATGGCAACATGAGAAGAGTTAGTCACACACACGTGCACGCGCGCACACACACACACACACACACACACACAATAGCCTCGAACTTTTCACACTGCCTAGGATTTCTGATGAAACACACAACTGAGAGGACAACGCAGCCGCGGCTAGCGTGTCTGGCGCGGCTGCGGCGCGTCTCTCCGGGCGAAACGTGTCTATCTGGGACATGATGGGGGGCGCCTTTCATGTCCAGGTGGACGACCTTTGACACGGGCGCGCGTGAGGCGCCACGGCAACGGCGGGGGTGGGGACCACCTTCTGACGGCTGTGTGTGGGGAACTCATCCGTGGGATGACGGATCCCCATAGACAACGCTGAGGTTTCAGAACATCCACTTTGTTTTTTTTTTGCGCGGTGTCAAATTATCGTCGTGCCGATCGTCTCTGGGGAAGGACGCGCATTGAGGAAGTAGCCGAGAGAGACAGACAACACAACGCATGGCCCGCGGGGCGGACCAACCGCTATAGGCCTGAGGTTGCACTCATTACGCTCTGTGGCCTTGAAACTTAGAAGTCCAAAATACATCACACGGGGGCCGGCTCGTGTGTTTTTCCTCCAGAAATCCATCCAGTCCCCACAGCGGCCAGCACGCCGTTGCACTACGCAGCTCTTTAATTAGCAGGGAGGATGAAGATCCGGGCGTCCACACATAGGTGGCAATTTTGGAGCATATGCGAAACAGCGGGGCTATATGCACTTAAAGATGACTAAACAAGTGCACCACCAAAAAAAAGATAACACATCGCGCCCTTGTTTAGCTCCCTGGTACTATTTATAAGTTAATTGCTTCTTTCTGTACTTTCAGTCAAACTAAGTACTACTGCATTTTCTGTTCCCCCCCCCAAAAAAAAAAAAAAAATGCATGAAGCGAATCCTTTTATAAAGGATGAAAAAAAGCACGATCATTTTAAATAGCATTGACTGATTCCATAGCTCTCCTGTCAGAAAAGTAGCGGACATAATAGAGAGGGAGAGAGAGAGTAGAGTTACGAAGGGAGGGAGAGAGAGAGGGAGACAGAGAGATGCACATTGACTGTATCGGCTGGTGTTACATGCACAGAAAACGTTGTTTGCTAAATCAAAGCGCGGCGAATAAAGACGGCACCCTGAGCCCCCGAGCGCTGTGCGACCACCGACGACAGATCTGCGTCCGATCCGGGCGACCCCCTCGGAACACACAGTTGAAGAAAAAACACACATGCGATCTCTCGTACACCAACCTGGCGAAGCGCGGCGACTTCTCCTCGCTGCAGCGCTGATGTTCGGAGTTCCGAGTGTGTGCGTGTGTCACACACACACACTACACGGTCGTGTTTTTTCTCTCTCTCTCTCTCTCGCTCTCTCTCTCTACCTCTCTCTCTCTCTCGCTCTCTCTCTCTCTCTCTGGTCTCTCCCTCTCTCTCTGCTGTGTGGAGATAGTGCTGATGTTTCCACTTCCTCCTTTCTTTCGCCGTCTGCTGGCTGAGTTGGCTCGTCTCCGTCCGTCTGCACTGAGCAGCAGCGATGCGAGAGAGAAAGGGGGGGGGGGGGGGGGGACACGCACACACACACATGCACGCGCACGCACACACACACATACACACGAACACACACACACACACACACACACACACACACACACACACACACACACACACACACACACACACACACACACACACACACAAGTTACAACCCCACACGAATCCAGAGTTGAGTAAGGTGGGACCACGGGTCCTGCAGCAGCGATAAGTCATTTCGTTTCATAAAATATGTAGAACATTTTTTTTTTGGGGGGGGGGAATAAGGGGAAACTGTTATGAAGGTTATGAAGGGTCGAGTCGTACTTGCGTCTTTATTCCATGCCCGGGTCGACCACCGGCCGGTGCGGAGGAGCACCGGTGTGAATAATTGATACGTATTGATTGCTTTATGTCCTAAATAACATGCAGTTTGACTGGCGTCGCGGGGGCTATCCGGAGACGCGGGCCTGCAAACCAGCAAATATGAGCTATGCGAAATCAATGGACGGTGTTTCACTCCCCAAAAAAAGCTTTACAACCAACCTCGGCCTATAGTATAAATCATAATCGTTAGCTTACATTTGGGCTGAGGTGGCCGACGCTATGCTACATTTCCCCCCGTTGCTTGAGTCATTTAATTGAGACTGTATTTCATGTTGCAGCCGAACGGGAGAAGCCT
>JAXIVH010000030.1:1187006-1202006 GCA_036785325.1 Urophycis tenuis | reverse complement strand
AATGACCTACTTCACCGCGCCGCGCCGGGGAACAAAGGGAGGCGCACTTTTCCGCCGGCGAGCCAATTAACTCAGACGTGAATATCCTTAGATGCACTTTCGGAACGGCAAAAAAAAAAAAACGGGGCAGGAACCTTAAGTAGAGCATTTCAGAGGAAGTGCTTCGGTTGCCGCCAGGGGAGCCCCTCAACGAGTAACACCTCTAAACAAGAGCGCCATCTCTCTGTCTCTCTGTCTCCGCGGCCCCGTTTAGACCACCCAGATATGACTCAAGAGCCTGACAACTTTGTCCGCGGGGCTGGGGCGGGGGGGGTGGAATATCTGTGTCTGAGGAGCAAACTAAATGGTGTGGGGACACCGCATTGAACTTCACGGAGGGCCCCATGGATCACCGTTTGGTGAGGGGAAGAGAGAGACACACTTGCGAGGATGCGCATGTGTGTGTGTGTGTGTGTGTGTGTGTCTGTGTGGCCACTTCACACACTTTGAGAACAGTGGCGGACAGTGCTGCCTAGGGAGCTGAACGGCCAATAGCAGCCTCCGGATAGAGAGAGAGATAGACAGGGAAAGACACAGAGAGAGAAACAGAGAAAGACAGACAGAGCCACAGAGAGACAGAGAGACAGAGAGAGAGAGAGAGAATGACAGAGAAACAGACAGAGACAGGGAGACAGAGCGACAGAGAGAGAGAGTGAGCGAGAGAGAGAGAGACAGAGCGAGCGAGCGATCTAGTTTCCCGCAGATCGTTTCCAGGTCACCTGGGGAACGTGCCGTTCCATTTGTGAAAATAGCAGAGTGATCCGATTGGCTGAATCCGTTTAGTCTCGAAGCTTCTTTTAGAAGAACCTTCCAGACTAAACTCGAGGCGCTGGGTTTACTTTCGTGATTCACCGGCCACAGAAGGGTGGCCGAGCCGAACCCGGGTCTGTGTCTCCCATCCCACGCGTACCTGGTCTCCTTCTCGTTCCTCTTGTTCTCCCGGATCAGGTCGTACATCGGGTCTTCGTGTGCCTGCATGAATACAAAAAAACCCCACTGATAAATAAATACAACTCGTCGTGGCTTCAGCGTTCACCGGTAGGGCACAGCGGCGAGATAGAGCCGCATTTCTCTGTGTGACTATGAATGCAGAGCACACCAGGAAGGAAACCTTGACATTTCAAGAAGGATCCCACCTGTGTACTTTCATTCATTGCCGTGTTGCTGTTTGTCCTGTTTACTCTCGCATGCACTCCCCCGCCCCCATAGTCCACGTGCCTGGCAGCAAAATGTGATACGGCTGCACTTATGGTAATCGTTGCAGAGGTTGAAGTGTTGTCTGGGTGTATTCCTCCAGCGCCGTGGATCCACCACCGTCGGGGACTCGCTGTTCTGCTTCCAGGCTCATTAAACCGCGGCTGCTAAACTCGGGGCCGTCTGCCGCCCATATGTTCTCCGGCGCTAGCCGGCCCCGCCCGGCCGTGGGCCGCGGGCCTGGCTGGCGCTCGCCTTGCGAGTCGCGGCCCGACAACCCAAACACAACGCGTGGCTGATCGCCGGGGGGGGGGGGGGGGGGGGGTGCTGGTGATGGGGGGCTGGTGAAGGGTGTACAGGAGGCGCTGAACTCACCACTCGGAACTGCTCCAGTTTCTGGTTTCCCTTTATGAAGAACGGACACTCCCTGTCACCGGTCCTGTGGCCGTAACGCTTGCATCGCCAGCCTGACACACACACACACAAAAAAACGAGACCGTAAAAACAACACCCGAAGACACAGTCTCTATAGACAGTGCAGCCCTGGACCCATAGACCATGTGGCCTAGAAAGAGAGAGAGTAAACGGAGACTACAAGAGACACAATTTGAGGATAAATTTGAAAAATTGACTGACTACAGAAAAAGAGGACACCACCATTAACACGGAATAAGGACATTGATATAAGGAGGAGTGTTTAACCATGTATGTATGATGTGCCCTGACACTGTAATTGTTGAAAGAAAAATGTAATAAAAAATAAGTTACAAAAGAGAGAGAGAGAGAGAGAGAGAGACACACACACACACACACACACACACACACACACACACACACAGATTGACAGAAAGAAAGACAAACTTTATTGAGCCCCTAGGGGAAATTCAGGATCCAATAGGAAATAGAGACCTCATACATAACAAACAAACATAAATAAATAAATAAGGATAAATAAGGATGGAGTGATAAAGTCCAAGGCTGGGGGAGGGAGGGAGGGAGGGAGGGGCTGTGCATAAGGGCCAACATAGCCGTCAACACACACTTGACTATCTCTGGCCTCACAAGGCTAGAACCTAAAACTGTTGCGTGTAAACATGAACTTCCGACCTCCTCCGTGTTAAAACACACATCCTGCTCTGCAGAGGGTCTCTGCCGCGTGTGGCGGGGCGGGCGGGATAACTCACACTGCATAACCTTCACCTCCTTCCCCAGGGGCATCCACAGCCCCTTGGTGGGGGCACTTGCCAGGAAGTTCCTGGCATCTTCGTTTTCCTCGGATTCGGGGATACAGTCCTCTGGCTTCTCCTCCCTCTCCTGCGACCAGAAAAGGTTAGATTCCCCACAATAACCGCACGCGTTTGATTAGGCCTATAAAGGTCTGCGGTCAGTACAGGTGATAACTGGTGATAACGTACCTTAATCAGACCGGGGGGCGGTTTCTCGTAGCTAGGTGAATAGAAGAACCAGATCGATTAGTCTATCTGTGCATATTCTCTACTTTAGCAGGCTGTATATCACAATTAAGGTAGCACGGTGGTGGGCAATTAATGAAACTGCAACGTAGCATTCATAATTCATTCAAAAGTTAACCTTTACCAAGAGAGGATGCGCGACTTACAACGTCTCGATGTGTTTCAGCTTTTGTACTTCTTGGCTGAGTTTTTTGGTTTGAACCTTGAGCTTTTCCAAGTCATCTTTGGATTCCTTGTGTTTCTTGCGGTCTGTGCTGCTCTCCCTGTGTCTGGTTCTCTTTCTGCTGGACATTTCATCAGGCGTTTTATTAAACGAGCGGCGACATAACAATAACAGTCACGCGTTCCCGGTGTTTCAGTTACAAACGAATCATGTTTTCGTTGAAGCGTGGGGTCGGGAATTGTATCCGACGTGCTAACTTGCTAACTAGCCAAACAACTGTCTCTCTCTCTCTCTGGCTGCACTTCCTGTGTAGCCGGGGGACGCTCGTGCTGCGCGTGGCAGCAGCACCATCTGCTGGACGAGGTGGGCGTAGCAGTACAAACTGTATTCAGAATGCAAAGAAGTTCAGTACATGTAAATAAAGAGAGCTACGCACATCCGTCTTATTTCTTTTTTTATGTGTATCTTGAAGCAAGGGTGCAAGCAATAGATGTGGTCGTGAGGAACATTAATATGAAGGACTATACTGAAAATAAATCTCACCTAATTCCACCTAATTCTAAATGTAGGCTAATACCTTCTGATCACATCCTCATTCAATTGTCAGTTAGAATTAATTTATGTAGTGACAAAAAATAAGGCATATCAGAGACAATAAAACTTTATTGGAACAATCACAATACATTGAGTTTACAAAGCTGAGGTATTTCAGAATTTATTTGAATGATCAGATGGGCATTCGATGCATTCACAGTAAAACAGAGCAATGCAATTTAAAATTATTTAAAATAAATCTTTGAGTTCCGACCAAAATCTTCATGGGCTTTTCCCAGCCAAGAAAAGCCTTAATTGTGTTAAAAGTGTAGTTGGCAGACTCATCTAAACAATGCAACCAGTGAATGTGTCACTGACAGTGACTCACTGTCATTCTAGAAGCTATTGTAAGAATCCAATCCATATTCACTCAGCCTTTCCATATCCCTCAGTGATAACAATCAATACTGGAACTCCACCAGTACATCCATTTGTAGACTGCTAGAAATGAGCCTTGTCTAGCCAATGAACTATATATAACGATAACGATATATATATAGATATAGCTATATATAGATATCTGTATGTATGTATGTATGTATGTATGTATGTATGTATGTATGTATGTATGTAAACACATATTTACCCACTGGAGAGATATACAAAAATAGTAATTACAAAATAAATGCATTCATTTCAAAACGTTTTGAAATAAAAAAATAAAAATATATGGTCATACGTTTTGTCGTAAAAAAAAAGAAAGAAAAATAAATAACCGCATCTGTAACACTGTTACAGACTTCCGTTACTTCCCGCAGTCCTCATCATGAGGAAGGACCGCTTTCCTTGATTACCATTAAAAAAATCCTGTCATCAATTCTGAGATCTGAATAAGCCGAAGCTGCAGGAGTTCAAAGACGGCATGCCTCTGTGGCTCAACAGATGGTGCTGTGGGCCTGAGTGACAGCCTCACACAACCAACAGGGGGCCCTGGCTTCATTAGGATTCCAGGGGGGCCTTTCTAAGCCTGCTCGCTCTCTCCCCGCCCCAGCAATAGCTCCGTTGGTGGGCAAAACTTAACCCCTTCCCGCACCTGCGTCGGCGTCCAAAGCTAATTCTCTTAACTTTCATGTCTTCGGCCTTCGGGGGGGGTGAAACCCATTTATGGCTCACACCCATGTGGGTCACTCACAACCCCCCACCTCCCCCGTGTCAAAAACAGAGGGGTCGTCCAGGAGAAACAAAAAAAGGCGTTCCATGTGGATTCTGTCGGAGGCTCAGAGGGAGGAGAGGAAGTCCTTCAGAGTACCCGTCTTGCTGCTGGGCTTCTGGTCGCGGTGCAGCATCTTGCTGAGGCGCTGGACCACCCACTTCTTCACACCGGACGGGGTCTTGGAGGAGGAAGAGGAGCTGGACCCCGGGGTGCTGGAGGAGGAAGACCTGGTCGCCGTGAGGGGAGGGAGGAGGGGAGGGGGGAGAGGGGGAGAGAGGGAGAGGTGGAAACGTGAGATCTAGTTTGCAGAACAGGATTTAAAATTGCCTCGACAGGAAAGTGATCTGACGAGCGTTGCTAACGACACGTGCGGTTGCTTCCAGCCGATGGTTTTTATTCTGAAGACGTAGGCTTGAGACGAGCACGCCAAGACGTTACGCCCATCTGCCTCTGAAGCGTCCTCCACGCTTTAAAACGCTAAAGCGGTAAATACAAACAGCGGTGAAAACATGAAGTCACCTGGGTGTTTTGCTGGGGGTCTTGCTGGGTGTCTTGCCGGGGGTCTTCTCTTTGCCGGCCATTTTGGGGGTCCCGGGGCTGCCTCTGTAGGCCACCTGCGGGGACTTGCGCTTGCCGTTGCTCCCCGGGGTGCCGCGGCTCTTGGTGAAGGACCCCAGGAAGTCCCGGTTCGCCCCGCTGTAGCGCGTGGTCTTGTTGCAGGTGTGGCACGTGGCCATCTAGTGAGACAAGAGGGAGAGAGAGAGAGAGAGAGAGACGAGAGAGAGACAAACAAACTCCATGAGTACTGCCTCGAGGACGCCATGCTGGGGAGGGCACGTCGTGTCACTGTAGACCAGGAACACGACGTGGTGGGGCGATGAGCAGAGCCCGTGGGACCCGGTGCTCCGTTGAACTCTGACCCCGACATGCACACTCTCGTTTCTAAACCCCAACGCGGGTCAGAACGTCAGGAAACGTTACACAAAACACATCGAGGGCTGAAGACGCATTTTTATCAGCAGACTCACAAACAAACTCAACCAGAGGGGTAGTGTGTGTGTGTGTGTGTGTGTGTGTGTGTGTGTGTGTCCCTTTTATTATTATCATTATTTATACACCCCTGACACGCCAGGCACGCGTGCACTGGGAGCCCCGGGCCTTCAACACCAGCCCTGAACAGTCTGAACACGGCAGTTGGCCGCGGAGCCAACATGGCCCCCCCCCCCCCCCGGGGGACGACAGCGAGCGCGGCGGCGAACGGGAGTCTTGCTGTAACCAGAGCGGCCCCCCGGCCCCCGCGTGACGCAGCCCGACCCCGACCCGCTCTGCTGCATGCTGCGCCCGGCCTCGTCAGTCTTCATCTCACCCCCCCCGACACACTGCCTGGGTGGAAGCCAGCGCGGCGAGTGGCGCTGCTTCCCCAAAGGCGTGGGCGGGATGGCGCCCCCGTGAGAGATCTCGTAGGCGTAATAATTGGAACGGGTTCGGGCGAGGCGGGTCCGAGAGTCTATCGAGTCCGCGCGGTCCGATCGGTTCAGAACGAGAGTGAACTCTGGAGCCGGGGAGTTGATTGTAACGCCAACTTTTTCAGAGTTGGCGTTGGAAGCCATTCAACTCTTTACGCCCGTTGCATTTTAATAAGCTGCAGACGCCGCCGTCAATGGGTCACCCGGCCGACCTCGATGTAACCAGGAGAGCCGCGTAGAGCGGTCAGGACGGGTCCTCCGTCGGGCCGGGGAGCAAATCTGTTGCACAAGCTGTGGACATTTTGTAAAACGCTGATGATCTGGGAAAACACTCACCGAGACGAAGGTGGCCATGTTGGATCCTGACTGGGGGGACCGTTCAACAGTTCAACACGGGTCTGGTTTCAACGCACTGCGAGCTGACAATCCACTGATCAAAGAGCGTCTCAGAGTGTTTACTGTCCGCCTGAACGTGGCACGCTTTATATAGCCCCAACAAACCGACCCACCCCTCATTGCATAGGGGCGGAGCCGATTGTCAGGCTGACCAATGAATGACCCGAACGGGGATGACTCAATCAGTTGGAATGCCGTCCCCTCTATTACTGTCCTGTTGTCAATGGTCTTTTCTTTCAACTCACCCGAATAGCCAATAACACACACACACACACACACACACACACACACACACACACGAATAACAGGCACACGAATGACAGGGGGGGAAGAGGAGATGACATGTGTCAATTATCACACATCCCAGCTGAAACCCCCGTTCCTGTCGATTATTGATAGATGAGACTTTATGTGTCCTATGGGATTTTCCAGCACTTCTAAGGCTGGGTGCGCTGCCAATGGCCGTGAGGCTAAATCAATCGAACATGTGGGATACTTCAATTTCACTCACACACACGCACACGCACACACACACACACACACACACACACACACACACACACACACACACACACACACGAGTCCATGAGTGACAAGTTCACGAGTCAGGGTCTCCCGTTGTTATGACGTGTGGGGAGTGGATCTGTTGTTCCAAATCACCCCCACTGAGGGGGACCCGCACTACACCACACTACACAGGGAGGAACGACACACTCAGAGACTTATAAGGCCGGCGGTTCGGCTCAGATCGCATCAGACGGCGGTCAGGGGGAAGGGAGCGTGCTTTTAAAAAGGCCAATAAACACACGGACGACCCTTCGTCCATCTCCTGTGTCCACACTGAGGGGGGGGGGGTGGAGGTGGGGCGGCTTCTTCTATACCCAAATTTAGCGAGAAAAACAATGGGCCACGCTCCGGCCACAACACCGCAACATGCCTGGCCGCCATTACCGTATTTATATAGTGTAGATGAAGAAGAAGCACTCTCATCAGATTCACAACCCCCCCCCCCCCCCCCACACACACACACACCCCGGCTAGCATAAATATCTGCCGCTCTTCTATAATTAGCGGCTTGAGGCCTGAGCCTCTCGCCATCACAACAGCTCTATAAAGTACGGGGGCCGTAAACGGATACGGGGGGGGGGGGGGGGGGGGGGGGAGGATGAAGACACCGCGGCGTTTCAACACCTGGCAGCGCCGGCGGGATGGGGGCCGGCGGGATGGGGGCCGGCTCTGGGTGGCGGCGGTGGCCGTGAGGCAGGGGGGGAACCCGGGCAGATAACGAAGGCTGGCCGTTTACGCTTGTGGTCGTCGTTGTTGTTGTTATTTGTCTTTTTTAACCGCCCTCGTAAATTCCACAATTACCCGGTGATTGTGAAACGCCATTAAACGTGTCTGAATGCTTACGAGTGTTTTCCAGGCCTAATTTCCCCCCCCCCTCGCACCTCCCCTTCAATGCTGAGCGCAGAACAGCGTTCACATTCGCACCACATCCGGTCCGCGTTGAACAATGAGTGCTGCACATGTCCAGGATGTGACAGGATGTGACAGGATGTGTGGCACGTGTTGCAGGATGACCAGCGTTGGTCAGCCCCTCTGGTCACTGACGTCACGCCCACCGATGACACAGAGCAGTGGATCTCGCGGCAGAGTGTGTGTTTCCAGGCAACATGACCCCAGGCTTCTCACCCCCCCGCGTCCCCCCAAAGCCGCCTTCAGAGACCCCTCATCACTGACCCCCCCCCCCCCCCGGTGACCTCCAGAGAGCTGGACTCTGGGAAGGAGGTCTCACTCGGTCACGACGTCTCACGGGGCGGGCCTCGTGTGGATTTAAATAGGAGAGGCTCGGGTGACAATCGATGTGCACGAGAGAGAGAGTGAGAGCGAGAGAGAGAGAGAGAGAGAGAGAGAGAGAGAGAGAGAGAGAGAGAGAGAGAGGAAAGACAGAAATACAGAGAGGGAGAGAGAGAGAGACAGAGAGAGACAGAGAGAGGGAAGAAAGACAGAGAGAGAATCAAACGCCGCCTGTGTCGACCAGTCTAATGGAGAGAGAGAGAGAGAGAGACTTGCATCCGTTTGTGCCCCGAAAGTGATACAAATCCATTCCAGTCGCTAAATATAAAAAGTGAAAACACGTCAGGGTCACAACTTTGAAATAGTTTGGTGTCTGGTGAGCAGCAGCCAGGAGGGGCCAGAGCAGAGATTAAAAACCCCCCTCCAGCATCGTGTATCTTCTCATTGAGACCGACCCCGTGGCGTTTAGTAGTGTGTGGCGTTAGGGGGTCACGTGACCCCCGCGGCGTGACGAACCGTCACGGCGTCTTGCTGCTGGTGTGGTCGTTGTGGGTTCTGTCCTGGGCACGGTGCCACAAGGACAAAACCACGCAAGGAGCCTCAAGTCATGTGGCTTGACTGCTAAAGAGGCTTCTGACGTGTCGCGCGTTTCTTTGTACACTGAACACTTTGAACTCGGAGCTGGAACCTCTTCCACTTGGGGGGGAAACGTGGGAAATGTGTTAACAGACCAGTTTGAAGTGAACAATGCCTTCTGATGGTCTCCAAACCTTTGTTTTTGTCCTCCAACAGCGCTCGCAGTTAACGAGCGCTTAACGAGGCAGCGCGCAGCCGGGGGGACACACACGCACACCGCGGACCCTCAAAGACGGCCTCGCTCGCACATCACACACACACACGCGGCGTGGCCCCGCCCATCAGGACGGCCCGAGACTCGCCGTCACGCTCAGGCGCTGCGCAACAGCTGCACGGCCGCAAGGCTACTGCTGCTGCTGCTGTTGAGCCACCGCGGAGATCGGCTTTCATAACATCTCCCTCAGACACCCCCCCGGGGAGGGTGGCGATGTGTAAGAGGCCTGCACGCCTTGCCGCCACACTGCGTCCACTGTTGAGAGGAGGACCGTGCTCACGTCTCGCCACGCCTGATCTAAGTCCTGTCGGTATGACTGGCATTGCGGAGGATGTGAGCGGCATGGCTGGGATGTGAGCAGCATGGCGGGGGATGTGAGTGGCGCTCTGCGTGGAAGGACAGCGGGGGGGGGGCGGGGCGGGGCGGTCAAGGCACCTGCCTTTCATGGATCCATTAATCATGATGCACGAGGCGCCGGTTGTTCTGCAAGGGTGACACAGCATCTGTTGAACAGCGCGTTCGTTCTATAAAGGGCTTGTTTGAGTCGATTGTAGACAGGCGCACGCACACACACACACACACACACACACACACACACACACACACACACACACACACACACACACACACACACACACACACACACACACACACACACACACACACACACACACACACACACACACACACACACACACACACACACACACACAGAGCTCTCAATCGTTCACCGGAACATTACGTCGTCGCTGTGATTTCATCGACTGGATTGGGAATCCCACACACAAACCCCAAACACTCGCTCAGACAAACTTACACACGTCAATTTCCACAGATTGGCAATTTCACATCTATTAATAGCCGCTGCTCCATAAATAAACCACCCCCCCCCCCCCCCCAACCAGGCTAGCTGAGGTCGTGGCGTGACCTTGGGACAATGGCGCCCATCCACCCAACAGGGAGAGCAGCCCACGAGATGAGCTAAACTGTGAGGAAAACATGACAAACGTGGCCTGCGTGCACACACACACATGCACACGCAATCCCATGCAGTGAGGTTGTGTCTACGTGGTTATATACACACACACACACACACAGTCAAAACCAACATAATAACAATATAATACAACATCAAAATGAGGCAATATCAAAAAAGGGTGAAAGCCAAGCGGAGAACCCACGGCCCTGCGGCAGTGTGCAGTGTGCAGTGTTCGGTGTGCAGTGTTCGGTGTGCAGTGTTCGGTATGCAGTGTTCAGTGTGCAGTGTTCGGTGTGCAGTGTGCAATGTTCGGTGTGCAGTGTGCATTCACTTTGGCCCGGCCTCCACTGGTCGCACTGCAGTCAGCCACCGAGCCCCCCCCTCCCCCACCCAAGCTTTGAAGGTCAGTCAGCTGGACAACATCCAGTGGAGCCGCCAGTGTGCCGGGGTCGAGGCCACCTGAAAGGGATTTAATTACAGCCTGCACTACGGCCAATTACATGGGGAGTGGGGGGGGGGGGGCTCTTCTGCCGAGAGAATCTCCTCACATATCACAACCACAGCCCTGATGGAGGAGCCAACCAGAGGCACCCACGGGCGCGGGCGTAGGGGGTGCCAGAGGGGGTTTTCAAAGCCCTGGCGTTGGCGAGGGGAGGTGGATGACTGGGGTGTGTGTGGGCTCTGGTGTTGGCAGGAGAGCCTGTGGACTCGGGGCTCGTCCCGGTCCAGCGAGGACACCCACCGTCACGAACAGAACGTCGACGGGGAAGAACGGAAAAAAAACAAAACTAAATGAAGACAATTACAGTCACGGTACGTGTTGACAGCTTCCAAAATGGACGCCGTATAAATGGAATGGAGATATAAGTGCTGTGAATGCTGGGGTGGCGGTGAGCGGCTTTGAAAGATACTGTGAATGCTAATAATATGACAAATATTATTACCACTACTAATATAACACTAATGCTGATGATGATGATGATAATATTAACAGAGTGGCTTGGCACTCAGAGGGGGAAAGCTGCATGACATGACACTCTTGACACTCTGGTAAGAATATCCAGTGTGGAATCACCAGAGTAACGCGAGACACAGTTGACACACACACACACATATCGAGACGGAGGGACGTGGAGACAAACACACTGAGACACATCAAACATCAAAGTCCCCCCGGCGGCGAGCTCAAGAAAAAAACAGCTCCGTGCGCGCGGGGAGAAAAAAGGTCACCGACAAGAGGAGAATTATCACGACGCTCCGAGTGTCGCTCATTGTGAGCCTGTGATGAACATCCGTGGCCTCTTCCCAGACAAGTCATTAACCCGGCTGGTTAATGGCTTGTCAAGGAGCCCGCCGACGCCTCTGCAGCTGCAGGCCTGAGTGTGTGAGAGAGAGTGTGTGTGTGCGTGTGCGTGCTGAAAATAATTCACCAAGTAGTGCCCCCAAAACAGACAGGTGCAGCAGGATCCCCAGCATTGAGCTGTGAGTTGGGGAGCGGCAGTAGCTCAGTGTGGGTAGAGCGGGGTGGACAGAGCGGGTCGTCCACTAACCGTAGGGTCGGCGGTTCGATCCCCTCAATCCCCTCAATCCCCTTCCTCCTCCTCCTATTCCTCCGACTGTCCACAATGCGAACCCCACAAATGCACTGATTGTAAGTCGCTTTGGACACAAGCGTCTGCTAAACGCCCCCTTTACCCTTTAGTAAGCATGGTGTGTAGATCACAAGGCCCCCCTCCACTGCCCAAACCCATTCCCATCCCCATGCCAACATGAGCCCCCATTACGGGCCCCCAGAGCAGCCTGGAAAACTGCGAGCTCATGTTTTGTTTGCTCTGGCCTTATGAGTGTATCCATTGGCAGTGGATGAGTATGCATTGCAGTTACTTTCTTTCTTTCTTTTTTATTTCCCTGGTTCGTCACGTTCAACCAGATCAGCAAAAAGAACGCAGCGTGGAGGCCGGTGAAAATGTGAAGTGGTGACTACATAACCACTTATTTTACCCCCCCCCCAGAGTGTGACAGCCTTTTGTGTGTGTGTGTGTGTGTCTGTGTGTCTGTCTGTCTGTCTGTCTGCTCCGGGCACGTCAGCTTGAAAGACCTCTAAAACCTTTCAGAAAGGCTCTTCTGCGCCCACTGCTCTCTCACTGCGTGTCACATGAACGTTTCACTTTGGAGGTTAGCAGGTTGTGACACACGAATCATAAGACTGGAGCATCCCGCAGGTCGGCCACGCGCCCGTCTGGAAACACGAGGGGCGGAGCCAGAGAGCCTCTCTGCACGCCCTGCGTTGTCAGCTACTTGTCATTTACTTTGTTTACGCCGTTGGGCTGTTGGGATGCTGTGTGTGTGTGTGTGTGTGTGTGTGTGTGTGTGTGTGTGTGTGTGTGTGTGTGTGTGTGTGTGTGTGTGTGCGTGTGCGTGCCCCCGCAAGCACTGGATCCTGTAATCGCGCTGTGAATTCCCGGGAAAAAAACGTACTGGTATGTTATGTAAACAGGGGGACATCCTGACATGTGATAACGATAGGAGCAGATCCCAATCACAACCACGGATTCCAGCTTTGGCACGGACCCCCCACCCCCTCTCCTCCACCACCACCACCACCACCACCACCACCACCTCCACCCCTGCATCTTATCTCTCCACTCTACTGCTCAGAGCCATTTCTATATATATACACTGTATATATATATATATATATATATATATATATATATATATATATATATATATATATATCTCGCTATCAAGCGCAGCCAGCATGGCTGTTCAAAGCGTAACCGACATGACTTGATTGGTGTGGTCCTCAAACATCTGCCCCTCGGGACACAGGGGCGTGTTGACGCCCAGACAGCTGGCGGGGGGCCGGGGGGGGGGGGGGCGGCAGGCCAACACGGCCCACTCAGGAGGCCCACCTCGTGGGAGGAGCCGCTGGCGGTAAACATTTGTGGTGGAGATTCACCAGTGGCTGCTCTGATGGGCGCACGCGGGGGGGGGGGGGGAGCTACAACGAGGAGGACTGCTGAGCATCAGGCGACTGTCCTGATGGCGATGGTGATGACGTGTGCGTTTGCGTGGCTTGGCGCGGCGGCGGTGACGCTGTCGTGGTTTTCCATGCGGACCGCAGGTGGTTCACGTCACGCCCTGCCCGCCCGTTCTCCCTTAATCACACAGAGTGAGGACTAACGAGGCGATCAATGGAACCACAACAGATGGGACCGGAATTACACGACACCGTGATCACGTGATCGAGTTGATTGTTTGTTATCATGTACGCCTCGTTTAATTATTTCCCCTCAAACGGCAGCTGGTGAAACAATGTTCTGAAATGGAGTGAATTCGCCGTCTTCGGCGCGGGAGAGTGGGACCGGGTTCCGGCTCGTGACCTCGTGGTCGCTCGCCTCGGGGCCGCAGGATCTGACCTTCACCACAGAGTGTTGTAGTTAGGAGACCACTGCACACACAGAGAGAGAGAGAGAGAGAGAGAGAGAGAGAGAGAGAGAGAGAGAGAGAGAGAGAGAGAGAGAGAGAGAGAGAGAGAGAGAGAGAGAGAGAGAGAGAGAGAGAGAGAGAGAGAGAGAGAGAGAGAGAGAGAGAGAGAGAGAGAGAGAGAGAGAAAGACAGAGAGAGAGAGGAGAAAGACAGAAAGAGAGAGAGACAAAGACAGAGAGAGAGGAGAAAGACAGAAAGAGATAGAGAGACAGAGATAGAGAGAGACAGACAGAGATAGAGAGCGAGTGATAGTGACAGAAAACCCTGTTGCTGCAGGTGAGCCTCACTGTGTTGCCTCCCACCGGGCTGCCGAGCTTCAAACCTCTCCGCTCGACAGCGCCGGCGCTCCCCGGCTCCACCGATATCCGTTTCAACAACCTCGCTCTCCCTCTCTCTCTCTCTTCACAGGCCTCCTCCCCACGTCCCCGGGGGCCCGCCTGCCCTGCGAAGCTGGCGAACGCGTAGCAGGCGAGAGAGAACCCCTGCATACCAACACGGTGAACCCTGAGGTTTTAATGAGGCCGCATCGGGAGTCGCCGGCGCCGCACGCCTGCTCCTCGCCTTCAAAGAACCAAACCACGCCTCGCTGCCTCGGCTGATGGCGTGGGTCTGAGGCCGGGCGGGTCTCGTCGGCGCTGCAGACGGAGACGGGGGCCGTCGTGCCGTTTGCGGGGGTCCCTGCGCCTCGCCGGCCCTCACTGGCCAGACCACTCATGCGATTGGTCGACCTTAACGAGGTCGCCCGCGGGGGGGGGGGGGTGAAATGACCTGGCTTCCTTGTGGCGAGGCGAGGCCAAAACACGCCTCCGTCCTCCTCAGACGGTTTGTGTTGGTTTATATTGTGGAATTCAAAACCACGTAGGACTTGAGAGTAGAGGCTCAACGGCCTCAGAGAGCATTACTTCATGGCTAAAACCTTTTGGGATGCCTCAGGGGCCCTGCAGGGGACCACTGAGGTTCTGCTGACCCACAGGTTTAGGTGAAGGGTCATGGAGTTGCCCTCTGGGGTGAGGATCAACGAGTGCCCTGCTCGACCCCCCCCAGACGAGTTGTGACCTCTCACACCACTCAGGCTTGATGCCGTTGTGATGTCGTCATGTTCAAAGCTCACTTTGGTAAACGAGTACAGCAATACATGCAATTTACTGTATATTGTATACAAGTTGTAAGTTGATCTAGTCAGCTGACGGCATATTTGTAATGAGGTTACATCCACTGTGATCGGCCATTTTAATGACAACAATCAAGCTGACGTTGTGATCAATACAAGCCGCATGAAAAAAACCCCACCAGGGCCGTGTTCCGATATCCATACTTACCGTGACGCAGGTGTTCCGATTACGATCGCGGCGAAAAGTGTACTCAAAGGACCCGGGTGTTGCCCTCAAAACAGTTGGTATGCATA
>JAXIVH010000030.1:1179506-1182006 GCA_036785325.1 Urophycis tenuis | reverse complement strand
ATCAAATTAAACGAATAAGACAAACAACGATAACAATATGTAGGACAGCCAACAATATGTAGGACAGCCCTAAATTACTGATTAAATTTTTTATTGATTTAGGATATATAAACTAACATCAATATAGCGTGTAATCAACGATGACATCATACCTTCCGTTGTCATTGGATGTGAGAAAATGAGCGGCGTTGGTGTGAACCCTGCAGCAGCGCAAAATGTTCAGTCTCTAGGGCTACTTGACCCACCGTCGCTCGGGGTGTGCAGAAATTGTTGCTGATTGCCAGAGATGAGGGAGGGCGAGCGAAAGGGAGGCGATAATGGGATGTTCCAGAATGTTCCAGCCAGGTATAAAGTGGGTGTCATTCGCAGACCTTGCAGCATTGAAACAAATTAGATTGACGCCCGAAGGACATCAGAAGAAGTTGGAGCGGGGCGTTATAGTGAATGATAAGGTAGGCAGGAGGAGGGGACAACCGCGAGTGAGCGTCCCGACTATTCCCGAGTATTCCTCAAACCTCCGGCAGCCTCCTGCAAGCCCTAAACGGTCCGGACACAAATCGATGGAGTGATGGAAAGCGAAAACGCGCGCGTTTCATCCAGTTTTCGTTCCACCGTCAAAAGAACGCGAACGCTGTTAGAACACGGTAAGTTATTTTAGCAGCCGCAATTCAATAAATCACGTTTAAAAGCAATATGTATTTTTTCTATTTTACATGTAGGTTGAATTATCAATGATGACTTTAGTGCCTCGACGCGTGTATTTTAGTGGGTGCAGCGTGGACGTTGTAAGTCTGTATCGTCTGTGAAGAAAAAATACTGGGAAAAATAATCCATAATAATATGAGGGGAAATAATCCATAACGCAATGGATGGGCACGGGACTGCTTGAATCTCCCACTCTACCGGCTACTCGCCAGGTGTAGAGAGGCACACTGTAGCTCATCAGCAAGGTTACAGAGGAGCCCTTCAGCATTAGTCAGATTACTTAGGCCTAATTGGGCTAAATTGAATCTAATAAATTAGATTAGATAAAGGTATGCATATACCATTGAGTGCTTAACTGAAAAATATGGTGCAAAAAATGCAGATGTCTTATAGGTATAGTATTGTCTTATAGGCTATTTTATTCACTGAGCTGCTGTTGAATTAAACGAATCACAGTTGCAAAAAATGGTAAGATAGATAGACACGTGCTCCTGCCAGTATTAATAGTATTATAACAAGTCATTTAGTTATCCTTAAATCTTTTGAATGCTGGCTGGCTGGCTGAAATCAACGTGACAGCTAAAAGAAGACAAGAGGAAAACTATTTCGGAGAATGTCTTTCAAATTGTCACGTAAATGATGCATGGGACCAGGGAGCGATCCTCAACCACGTGAGCCACGCTCCATTTAACTATTTATAAAAAACGGCTCTCATCACACTGGTCTAAACTGGTTTTCATCAAGATGGGGTTTGATCGCCCGTTGGCTCTAAGCATGCATGCATTTTCCCAGGTGAAAATCGTTCTGTGATATTGCCAGACTGGCGGTGAAAACGAATTGAACCACCGTGCGTTGAAGCCAACCCGTGCAGATTGTGCTCGTGTAAAGAACGAGCCCACAGACCCTGCTCTGGTCTGCATTGCACTCAGGGAGCAACAGATGAGAGAGCCTCTCTGAGAGGCTCTTCATCCTGTGCTGTGCGGCGCGGATGTCCTTACAGCAGGAGAGCGGAGATGTCCTAAAGAGTTCCGCATCAGCATCTGTGGGGAAAAGGCGAGCCCAGGGAGGGCACACTGAGCCCGCAACGCTACACCGACTCTGCTTGTGCTGATGAGGCGTGCGTGGCGTGTGTGTGTGCGTGTGTGTGTGTGTTTGTTTGTTTGTGCTGTATGTGGATATGTGTGATGTCTCTTTGTATGCACATTTGTGCTGGCGTGGGTGATCTATAGCGGTGCGTTTGTGTGTGTGTGTGTGTGCGTGTGTTTTGTACGTGTGTGTGCGCGTGTGCATCTGTGTGTGTGTGTGTGTGCATCTGTGTGTATGTGTGTGTGTGTGTGTGTTTGGTGTGGATATCGCTCATCCGAGGAGCGGTATCTCACAGCTCATGCGGCAATAACAACTTGAAGGGCCACTTCAATCACTTTCCCCCAGCGCGCTGATGTGAATATATGCTGATTTGTATCTGTCCAGGGTCATTATCCCAAGCCATTCGCCACCGCCGCTCTCTGGCTTCGCTGTACGTCTGGCTGGAAAATCACTTCGCCAAGGGTTCTGTATATATATATCTTCTGGAATTAGTGTAATAAGATGATTGAGGCAAAGTGACTGTCGACTCCAGTCTATTTTCATTAGTGGCCTGCTTTAGGAGGAGCAGTGTAGTCTGCTGCTGATTGATTTGCTCTTGAACCTCGCAGTTCCACGCTGATTACTTGCAGAAGATCATTGCTTATCTTGTCAAGATCTCTCTCTCTCTCTCTCTCTCTCTCTCTCTCTCTCTCACTCACTTGCTCTCTCT
>JAXIVH010000030.1:1137075-1179306 GCA_036785325.1 Urophycis tenuis | reverse complement strand
AAATTAAATTAATTGCTACAAAAGCTACTTAATACACCTTCTAAAGCTGCATCGAACGGTAACGTTGTGTCCGCTGCCATGTTGGATTAACACGCTACAAGCTTCGGTGTCGTGCATAGACGTCGTCATCGTATTGCTGCCCCCCCCCCCCGTTCTGTGATTGGTTCCCTAACTCAGGGGAAAATAAGGGCGGTGGTTTCCAGGCTGTCTTTGCAGTGAGAATGAAATCGCGCGCAAAGCAGCATGGGAATTCCAGGCTACTACCATACAATGTACAATGTACAAAGTACAATGCCCTGTGACTTATTGTTTAACACTGTAGGCCTACGACCCATACCTCTATAATTACTGCCTCTACTGGCACTGCATCTGTGTGTTGTTTTACTGCTAACTGGTATTACTTGCTCTGTTTACTGGTCACTTTACAGATTACTCGTCACTTTACTTACTACTGTCACTGCACCTTTTAATCGCTCCTTGGACTTCTGGTTCGAACGCCGACACCTACATTTGGTTGTCTCTGTACTTGTACTCTTGCGCAATGAAGATAAAGTTGAATCTAGTCTAATCTTTAAAAAAAAAAAGAGAGAGCACAACAGAGTTTAGCGAATTATTTTGGGTGATTTTTAGCTTCATTATGCCGTCCAAACCTCCGAACCGAACCTCTGCGAAGACGAGGTGTTGCGGCCCATCAGGTCACATTAGCTAGTCTCCCGTCGCAGCCTCGCGCCAGCTTGTGTGATTTCATGAGCGCGTTACTGTACCACCAGCTATAACTCAGCCTCATCTGGCGCCCTCGCTCTGTCTCTATAATGAGCATCTTAATGTGGAAATGAGCCCTCCGGCGGTATTTATGGTGTCAATGTTGATTAGCAGTCGTCTGGTGGTGTCGAGGCGGTAATGAGGAGCACACACACTGATGTACGTACACACAGGTCGCTTCCACGCACATATGACACGCCATAAAGTGGGGGATGCATAAGGGTTCAATAATAATGATATTTACTAGAATGATATTGCACTCGAGTGGGCTGTCCTGTGATTTAACTACACTATGGGGTGTACTAGGAGCAGGATGGTCTAGGGCTGTGGGTGTCTGACTCCCGCACGACAAAGTCCTGGGCCGTGTTCCGGTATCCACACTTCCATGAGTACACTTAGACGTAGTACACTATCCGCACTCACTCAGTGCGCAGATTTTCAGGTGGTAGTGTTGTTCCGAATCAATACTCTGTGGTGCACTTACCGGAAATTACTATCAGCTGCGCGGCCGCGTCACCCGCCAGACACCCGTGAATCCATTACGCCCACGGACAGTGTTGACGTCTAGCCATTTTCAAACTGAGCGCGGCTCAGCCTGGCCCCGCATCTTCCGCTACGTAGCTAAGATGGCTGCCGTTGAGTACGGAAAGTGCACACTCAGCGTACTAACTGTTTTGAGGGGCACCACCCGGGTCCTTTTAGTACACTTCTTTTCGCCGCGATCGTAATCGGAACACCCTACGTACTCAAACTAAGTATAGTAAGCACGGGAAGTATGGATATGGGAACACGGCCCTGGGTTCGAACCCCAATGTGTGCATGTCTGCCTGTAGGCATCCTTGAGCATTATTGCAATGTAGCCAGACCGCTGTAAGTCATTTTGGTTGAACCTGTTGAACAGAAAAATATTAAAATATATATCAAATTATAATTATAATTATTATATCAAATTAAAAATATTCAAATGTGCTTCTGCGTGTTTGCCATGATGTGACGCAACTCTCGCCTGAACATGACGCTAATCTAACCACCCTGTCCCCCGTGTCTCCCCCCCCTCCCCCCCCCCCCTCCAGATGCTGGTGCTCAGCATGCTGCCCTGACCCTCTCCTCACTCCTCTCCCGCCGCAGGGGGCAGCGTCGCCATGAGGGGGCGCTGCTCGCGGAAACTGGGTGCGCTGCCAAGGCCTTCTTCCTGGTCTGGCTCCTGTGGCTGGCCTACCTCATCATGGCGCGCTCCACCTCCTCCTCCTCTTCCTCTGACTCCTCCTCCTCCTCCTCCACCTCCTTCCGTCGCTGCTGCGTGGCGGGGACTACGACGGCGTGGACCACAAGCGGGCTGCGCGGCAGCTGGAGGAGCTGGGCGCTGAGGGCCAGCTGGCACGGCCCGTCTACGTCAAGCCGGCGGCGGACGCCGGGGCGCCGGGCGAGTGGGGCGCGGCCACGCGGCTGGCGCTCAGCGCCGACCAGAAGAAGCTGGAGCAGGACAGCGTGGAGCGCTACGCCATCAACATCTACGTCAGTGACAAGATCTCCCTGCACCGTCACATCCGGGACAACCGGATGGCCGAGTGAGTACGGACCACGGACGGATGGGGGGGGGGGTGGCGGGCTCTCCCGGTGGAGGGCGGGGTCAGGGTGCGAGACTCCCAGCCGAAGAGGTACCGCGGTTCGAACCCTCGATGTCAGCGGTGCCGGTGAGCATGGCACCAAACCGAGCCCCCCCCCGACCTGCTCTCTTAAGGATGTGCGTTTCAAAGTGGCTAGTGTGACCTTGGATGAAGGCGTACTGCCGAATGACTAAACTGTCATGGTGTCGCCGCATCCCACTTTGCCGTGCGAATGTGACAACGGGCGGAAATACACAGTGAGGCTGCGACACGTGAACGCTGTTTACGTCGGCTGCCGGCCTCTTCATCCCCATCTTCATCTTCGATTACAGGCTTGAGAGAATTAGAGAAGCGTAGAAAACACCATAGCCGGCCTTTTTTTGCAGTGATCTGTCAAAAACACATTTTCTCGTCTACCGGTGAGGCCTCTCGCAAAAGTCTTCCCCGTTAGCCGGTTGGCTGGTGCCTGGAGTGACAGCGAGGGCTTGTTTCAGGGCTGGGGGCGGGGGTGGGGGGGGGGGGGGGGGGGGGGGTTGTGTTATCCCCACTCCTCTGCCGATGTTCTCTTAGAGCCCGGCCTGTTGGCAGCGCCTCTGTGATGTGTGGCAGACCTGACGCCCAGTATGATAATGTCTTTTTATCACCACTTACCCCCCTCCACCAGCAGCAAACAAACAGCCCCCCCCCCCCCCCACCCCCCTCCTCTGCGCTCAGCGTGATGAAAGCCAGACCCTCGCCGCCATTTATCACCATCGTGAGAACCTGTCTCCTGGAAATCGCGATGATGTTACTAGTGTTGTCGTCGTCGTCGTTGTTGTTGATGTTTTTCTTGTTTTGCCGCGGAGGGTCTCGCTGAGGGGGGTCTGGCTGAGGGGGGGGTCTGGCTGAGGCGGGCCGCTGCGGTGTTTACACAGAACGTGGGTTCGTGCAGCGGTCTAGTGCTGCGGCATGCTAACTCTCTCTCTCTCTCCGTCTCCCCCAGCAGTGAGTGGTCTGGCGCACGGAGGCGTGAACACAAACACCAACCTCCTGTCTGCAACGCTCCTCACTGCTGCTGCCTTCACTAGGTCGGGAAAAGGGAAAGCAGGGGAATAGTTTGCAGGAGTAGCAGGAATACATTATTAAGTACATCCATCTTTTTCTACATAGGGTCACTGAGAAGTCAACTGGGACAGAATGAGCAGTGCAACCATTTCCTTTTACTTTACTTGATTAAACGCTTCCAGTAATGGTTGATATATATCTTCTTTGGGGGGGGTAGGTGGGTGGGTTTACAACGTGCAACATGGTCTAAACCAAACTCCTCGCTAGAGCTGCAGAAACATTGTGCTTGGCAGAGCAGCAGATGGATGTTTAGACTCCAGAGCTCAGGCTTTGTCATGTGTTTACACCGTTGGTGTTTTTAAAGTGACTCGCGCTCCATGGCAAAAACGACCCAGACCGGACCACCTGTGTAAACAGCCAGCGCCTCTCGTGCACGCGTGCGACATTTTCTGTGGGTATCCACCCGGCTGAACCTCGTCTCAGCCCGATAAGGTGCTTTGATTTTCTCTTCTTTTCCTTCCCCTTGTTTCTTTCTTCCCCTCTCTCTCTCTCTCTCTCTCTCTCTCTGCCTCTCTGTCTCTCTCTCTGTCTCTCTCTCTGTCTCTCTCTCTCACTCTCTCTCTCACTCTGTCTCTCTCTCTCTCTCTCTATCTCTGTCTCTCTCTCTCTATCTCTGTCTCTCTCTCTCTCTCTCTCTCTCTCTCTCTCTCTCTCTCTCTCTCTCTCTCTCTCTCTCTCTCTCTCTCTCTCTCGGCCTTGGGAAACTACCTGGAATGTTGCGCGGCTGTTGGTCGGTCTGAACCACAAAAAAAAAATCAAATAAATCACAGACCATCAAAGATGCATTTCTGACAAGAGCCTGCCTGCCCAGTATCAGGCCAGAGAGACTTCACCGTGTGTGTGTGCGTGTGCGTGCGCGCGTCGGTGCGCGCACGTGTGTGTGTTTGTGCATCGTGGCTGTTTGCCTTGCCAGCCGTTACACCGAGCCGTGAGTTCCAGATCATTCAAAGCGAGGGATTAGCTGCCGCGGTGGCGGCGGCTCCAGAGTGCTACGCTGTCCGGCCGGCGGGGCCCCAGGGCTGCTGGGGGCTGCTGAGGGCTCTGGGGGCTGCTGGGGGCTGCTGGGGGCTCTGGGAGCTCTGGGGGTCCCGCAGACACAATGTGTGTCTTGTTGTCTGTCCTCGCCTTTTTTTTCTTTCTGACACGTCCCGCTTTTTTTTTTTTTTTTTTTTTTTTGCCTCGTCAAGGAGAACGAGGAGCTTTTCGTTTTTTTTTCTTTTTTCTTTTTCTTCGTTTTTTCATTTACCCCCCCCCCCCCCCATTGTCCCTTGGCTCAGACTCTCTATTTGCCGCGTTCCTGTGCTCTCTCTACCCTCTCCAAGAGTGCACTGCATCACTATGTGGCTCTGGTGCAATGCCCCCCCCCCCCTCCCACCACCGTGCCATCGGTACTCCCCTGTCCAGCCCCCCCCCCCCCCCCACCCCCCCCCACCCCCACTCCGTCTGCAACCAAACCTACCAGCCCTCACACCGGCGACCGGGCCGTACGCAAACATGCATGCATACTGTAGACATCATGCGTTTGGACTCACCCTGCAAAGTTAGACTGGTTACACCCTGTTTGTCTGGGTGAGACACTAATTCCCCCTGTGTGTCCCCCCCCCCCCCCCCCATGTTCCACACCCACCCTCCACCCTTCACCCTCCCCTCCGTCTCCCCAACGCAGTTGCCGTGCCAAGAAGTACGACTACCGCACGCTGCCCACCACCTCGGTGGTCATCGCCTTCTACAACGAGGCGTGGTCCACGCTGCTGAGGACGGTGCACAGCGTGCTGGAGACGTCCCCCCGCCACCCTGCTGAGGGAGGTCATCCTGGTGGACGACTACAGCGACAGGGGTAGGCTGGGGCCCAGACACACGCACGCACACACACACGGGGGGTAGGCTGGGGCCCGGCTGACGCACGCACGAGCGCACATGCACAGACACGCGCGCATGCACAGACACGCGCCGCATGCACAGACACGCATGCCCAGACACGCATGCCCAGACACACGCACGCACGCACGCACGCACATGCACGCAGTCACGCGCAGACACAAGCACTCAGACCCAGGCATGCACGCACAGACACACGCACGCACGCCCACACACACACACACTGCTACTCACACACTGCTTGTGTGATGGGTGTGTGTTTGCGAGTGTCGGGGACAGGGTGGCAGACTTTGTCAGACGAAAGCACCTCCGTGAAGTACTTTACAACAAAAGGCAACTTTTGCGAAGTCGATTGAACAAGCCCCACCAGTAATGAGCCTGCTTGGGGTGTTCCTCATGGCTCTTAGCTGACGGACTGAGTGAATGCTTGGACAAGGCCCTGATTAGGATGTACTTAGAGCGAGGTGATTCATATGATTAGATCTTTGACGATGTGTAGCTGTGTGTTTTTTTAACCCATAGCTATTTGGTTTGTTATAGCGAATCACTGCTTCTCTGCCTCTGACATCCAAGCTCCATTATGCCCTTGTCTGCTGTGTGACAGCAGTCAGAATAATAAGTCTGGACACCCGGCACTCCCAAAAAGTATTGAAAAATATTTGTTAATAATTGAAGGGCTACACCTCTCTGTGTCTGTCGCCTGTCAACCGTCTGTCTGCCTTGTCTGTTGTTTGGTCGTCGTGGTGCCGTGCAGGATGCTGTAGTGCACCGCTGTCTCTGTTGACTAAAGACTTCCTGGGTTTGACCCTCGTTATTTCTTCCTGTGCTTGTGTCTGCGTACACACTAGAGGATGGATACCCGACCCGAGCCCCAACGGGACCTGACAGTACCCGACACGCCGGGTCGGGTTCGGACAAATATTTAGAAATGACAAAGGGAATGGAGTCGCTCAATTTTTTTTTATTTAGCCGCGCGTTAACCTGCGCATGTTGCGCAAAAAAAAAGAAGAAGCTTGATGCCTGTCGGGCTCGGGTCGGGTCGGGTTCCTGTTCTGTCGGACGCGGGCCGGGCTCGGGACAGAAAATTCCGGCCCGATCCGCACTCTAGTGCACACGCACAAAGACCAGACTCGATGCTCTAAGCTGTCGTCACGCACGCTTTAACACGACTAATGAGACGTGACTCATCGTTGCAGCATCCAAACACGTACAAGGGTGTAGGTATGCTGTCTGTGCCAATGAGCCAGTCATGTCTGCCCTGGACATTACAGATTGAGCTCACTGTGCTCTCTGATCTCACTGTGACATCACTTCCTGTCCCTCGACAACCCTGACCAAGTGGAATGTTGGACACGTCTTTTTCCAACTGTTTGGCCTATGAGAGAGGGAGGGAGAGGTAGAGGGAGAGAGGGAGAATGTGAGAAAGGGAGAGAGAGGGGGAGAGTGAGAAAGGGAGAGAGGGAGGGAGATGGAGTGAGAGGGAGAGCGTGAGAAAGGGAGGCAGGAAAAAAGTAAGACAATAAGGAAGAGTATGAGGAAGAGGGTAGGTTTCAGTTTCAACACAAATGAGTGAAGAGGAGAGCGAGGTAGTTCTCAGGGAGAGAAAGGGAGAGAGAGAGAGAGAGGGAGAGGGAGAGAGAGAGGGAGGGAGAGAGAGAGAGAGGGAGAGAGAGTTCTCTGCCCAAATTGGCTCCACATTCACACAAGGTCAGAAGTGCCAGAGTTATAACTCTCACCGGGACATGGAACCAGTATGTACCCCTGTATTGAAAAGTTTCACCCACTTCTAAACAAAGCTAGCCTGCCAGCTAGGTGTGGCCCTGCTTTAGAAAACAGCGTTGTGTGTGTGTGTGTGTGTGTGTGTGTGTGTGTGCGTGTGCGTGTGCGTGCGCGCGCGTGTCCGTGTGGGTGGCTAGAACAAAGTATTCGGGCTCGACACTTGCTTGAAGGTACAATACAGGTTTTGCAAGGGGAGATAAGCGAGCGACTCCATTGCCTTTGTCAGAACTGGATTGGCCAGACTGTTCATTCCTGTTGCGTTTGCGTGTGTGTGTGTGTGTGTATGTGTCGGCCGTGATGCGCAGGCTACCTCAAATCGCAGCTGGAGGACTACATGAGTAAGCTGGAGCGCGTGCGGCTCATCCGCACCAACAAGAGGGAGGGGCTGGTGCGCGCCCGGCTCATCGGCGCCACCTACGCCACGGGAGACGTACTGACCTTCCTAGACTGCCACTGCGAGTGTGTGCCGGGCTGGATCGAACCACTGCTGGAGAGGTGAGGGGGTGTGGGGGGGGGGTCTCCATGGCATGGTCGAACCTGGATCGAACCACTGCTCGAGTGGTGAGGGGGTGTGGGTGGGGGGGGGGGAGGGTCATGGCGGAACCTGGATCGAACCACTGCTGGAGAGGTGAGGGGGGTGGGGTCTCCATGGCATGGCGGAACCTGGATCGAACCACTGCTGGAGAGGTGAGGGGGGTGGGGGGGGGGTCTCCATGGCATGGCGGAACCTGGATTGAACCACTGCTGGAGTGGTGAGGGGGTGTGGGGGGGGGGGTCATGGCGGAACCTGGAGCGAACCACTGCTGGAGAGGTGAGGGGGGTGGGTGGGGGGGTCTCCATGGCATGGCGGAACCTGGATCGAACCACTGCTGGAGAGGTGAGGGGGGGGAGGGCGGTCTCCATGGCATGGCAGAACCGAGACTTGTATGGGGCGACAGTTGCTCAGTGGGTAGAGCGGGTGGACAGAACGGGTTGTCCACTAACTGTAGGGTCGGCGGTTCGATCCCCTTCATCCCCCTCCTCCTCCTCCAACTGTCCACATGTCGAACCCCACAAATGTACTGATTGTAAGTTGCTCTGGACAAAAGCGTCTGCTAAATGCCCCCTTTACCTTGACCTCCATCGCGTTTTTTTGTTTGATGAGGCGCGTAGTGGCGTAGCGATATAAAAAGCGTACGGCGAGAGTGCAATTCTGAGACGTATGCATTTATCCACTCTGTCATTACGCTCGACGGTGTAATGACACGCTTCTATAATTGGCGTGAATGTTTACAGTTTGGGGTTTGCCGTCGGAAAGCGAGGCTGGCGTGTCAGACTTCGGCGTAGCGGATTTCCAAGGGGATCAGAACTCTGCAGAACTTTAGCGTTCGTATGGGTTTGTGTGGCGCAGACTGAGGACGCCAGCAAAGTCAAAGTAGCTTTATTAATTCCTTCACATGGCAAGACTTGCAAAGGAATGGAGAGGACGTTTCTCACCCTCCCGCGGTGAAACAGATGAAGTGCACAGGCACAACTGGCAGGACAAGACATTCGTACTAAAAGTAAACATTTCTACAGATAAGATAAAAAGATAATAAAAATAAATATGCAATATGCAATGTCGGAATGCAATGTTCAAAGCCATCCTCAAAGTCACCCTCTCTCATCATCTCAGCAGGAGGAAATGGAGATGACTCGGCATACTTTATGAATCTCAGAGGCCCTCGTCTCGCTCACAAAGTCCTCCCACGCCGCGCCCGTTGGCACGGCCGCCATTTTGATCCCCGGTTCGGTGTTTTTTTTGTGTGTGTGCGTTTCTCTTGCAGGATCGGCGAGAACAAGAGCACCATCGTGTGCCCGGTGATCGACACCATCGACTGGAACACCTTTGAGTTCTACATGCAGACCGACGAGCCCATGATCGGAGGCTTCGACTGGCGCCTCACCTTCCAGTGGCACGCCGTGCCCGAGGTGGGCGGCGGCGGCTCAGTGTGGGGGGCGTGGCTCAGTGGGGGGCTTGGTTCAGTGGGGGGGGGGGGGCAGTGACTCATTCTGGGGGGCGTGGCTCAGTGGGGGGCTTGGTTCAGTGGGGGGGGGGGGGGCAGTGACTCAGTGTGGGGGGCGTGGCTCAGTGGGGGGCTTGGTTCAGTGGGGGGGGCAGTGACTCAGTGTGGGGGGCGTGGCTCAGTGGGGGGCTTGGTTCAGTGGGAGGGGGGGGCGGTGACTCAGTGTGGGGGGGCGTGGCTCAGTGGGGCGGCGGTGACTCATTGGGTAGAGCGGGCGGACAGAGCGGGTCGTCCGCTGACCGTAGGGTCGGCGGTTCGATCCCCTCGATCCTCCTCCTCTTCCTCCTCCTCCTCCAGCTGTCCGCATGTTGAACCCCACCAAAACGCTTTGGACAAAAGCGTCTGCTAAATGCCCCTTTACCCCTTTACCCCTTTACCCCTTTACCTTGTAGGTGGAGCGAAAGAGGCGCAAGTCCCACATCGACCCCATCAGGTGACCCCCACCCCTGAACACGCACACACACACACACACACACACACACACGTCTACGCACACACACACACATACACACTCCAACACACACATGTATACGCACACACACATACACACACACACACATATATACGCACATGCGTGAACTGAAGGTCACACACACATATATACGCACACGCGTGAACTGACGGTCACACACACAGAATAAACACCATCCATAGGAAGGACGTCAGAAGGCACGCCTGCAGTTGGGAAGTTGTCCGTCACCTCAATAGCAAAGTGTTGAGTCAGCGCCACATGTTGTTGTGAACTCCATCCGCCGCACTTCCTGCCTGTTTCATGGAGCCTGTGGTTGTTTTGCACCGTGTGTCCCCCGCAGGTCACCCACCATGGCCGGAGGGCTGTTTGCAGTGAGCAAGGCCTACTTTGAGTACCTGGGGACCTACGACATGGGCATGGAGGTGTGGGGCGGGGAGAACCTGGAGCTCTCCTTCAGGGTCAGTTTCACCTTAACGCCATCTTAGAAAGAACAAGGACATTAACAAAAAGAAAAAAGAAATGGAAAGAAGTCCATCAAAAGTCTTCATTACCGATGGGTAGATCCAGTAATGAAGACCTACATTCATTCATGTTTCCCTTCGGGACGCTTTTATCCAAAGCCACTTACAAAGAGTACATTTGTCATAAGAAGGTGAAACATTTCATTGCTGCTAATACAGTAAGAAAGTCAACCAGAACAAGTTTCAAGCATTTCAATTAGATTAGATTAGATTAAACTTTATTGTCATTGTGCAGAGTACAAGTACAGGGACAACGAAATGCAGTTGGCGTTCTAACCAGAAGTGCAAATGAGCGATAAAGGTGCGGGTTGAAATGCAGAAATGCAGAATAAGGTGCAGAGTGCAAAATTGAAAAACATGAAAAGTGGCAGTAGTTATTAAAGTGACGGTAATTAACGGTAGTTATTAAAGTGACAGTGAACAGTGCAGGTGGAGGTAGTGATCGTCGAGGTAGTAAACGGTTACTAACAGTAGCAGAAACAGGCTGTAAACAGTGTAAAATAAAAGTAAAAAAAATCTAAACAATGTAATGTAACAATGTAACAATATAATAGTAATATAACACAAGAAGTGTACAGGTGGTGCAATAGTGCGCTAGTGCACTATTGCAAGGTTAACCATGTGATCCTGAAAATCTTTTGGCGCTCTTTAGAAAGCCTATTAAACGATATCGTCTGATTGGCTGGCTTTTATTAGCCAATGAAATGCAAGCGGCTGAATGGTGCCGGTGCCGGTGTCGGCCGCGCCCCCCTGCGGTACCAGGCGGGATTGTGACCCGATCTCCGCGCTGAGTCGGTGGTGCCAACACCTCACGGGGGAAAAGGCTCGGTTCTGCCCCGTCAGGTGTCCACCTGAGCCCTCACCTGAGGCAGTGGAGACGCGATCGATGTGGACGCGGGATGTGACGGGGACACGCTTAATCCCTGTCACATCCCTGTCACATCCCCGCGGGCCCAGGCAACACTAGCCGCTTCCCCTGGTGTGGGCCAGCGCCTTGTTGTGACGTCGGTGACACTGCCGGCTCCATTGCGTTAATCACACGGATGTCACGGATGGCGTGTGCGTGTGTGTGTGTGTGTGTATATGTGTGTGGGTGTGTGTGTGGATGTGTGTGTGTGTGTGTGGGTGTAGGTGAGTGAATGAGGTTAGGCATTGTGCCAGAATGATGGATCATGTGTGTGTGTGTGTGTGTGTATGTGTGCGTGTATGTGTTTGTTCACGGTTACGTTGTATTGACGAATGGCCTGTTCTGTCACCGACGCACCTTGGCGGTTTGGACACCCAATACCCCTATCCTGTGCATCGACTGCCCTGTGTTTAATTTAGCTAATTGGCCCCACATTTGTGCTTCTGTAAAATCTGAAGAGCGAACAAAGCAAGTGTTGTGTGACATATCATTTGTGTAAATATGAATGACGGCCTACGGCTATTTGAACGACAATGATGCGGTCAGCAAATAGTTACACTCTTAGGTGTCAATGGTATTTTGTTGTAATGTGTACTTAACAAAACCAACTGTATTGTTGACCCAATTGCACAAAGAAAATTCAGCGAACATACTGTACATAGTTTGACATGATGACCAACGGTGGCCAAGTTTTTAGCAAGGATGCAATGCGTAGCGACTGTTTTGACTCAGTTGCTCCACATGTAATTTAATACGATCCACATGTGACACATCTGCATAACGTAGAGCAGTCGGTTTCAGTTTGTGTGCGTACCAACATAGAACGATGACGCTAAATACCCCTGGATGAATCCTGTGGCGGTCATGACCACAGTAAGCCCTGACGGTCTGCCACGCCCTCCCCCACCCTCCCTCACCCTCCTCGCACTCCCCCACCCTCACCCACCCTCCCTCACCCTCCCCATCCTCCCCCACCCTCACCCATCCTCCCTCACCCTCCCCCACCCTCTTTCAACCCTCCCCTGCCCTCCCTCACCCTCCCCGCACTCCCCCACCCTCCCTCACCCTCCCCATCCTCCCCACCCTCCCCCACCCTCACCCATCCTCCCTCACCCTCCCCCACCCTTTTTCAACCTTCCTCACCCTCCCCTGCCCTCCCCCACCCTCCCCCACCCTCCCCTCCCCCGCTGACAGGTGTGGCAGTGCGGGGGCACCCTAGAGATCCACCCCTGCTCCCACGTGGGCCACGTCTTCCCCAAGAAGGCGCCCTACGCCCGGCCCAACTTCCTGCAGAACACGGTGCGGGCCGCCGAGGTCTGGATGGACTCCTACAAGGAGCACTTCTACAACCGGAACCCCCCCGCCAAGAAGGTGACCCACCAGCTGTTACAGGCTCACATGGTTCCACACTCTGTGGAGCCAGGAGGGCAAATTTGAACTCTAAATTCTAATCCTGCCTTGAGATCGCTCAATGACTTTTTAACGAAT
The DNA here is from genome assembly GCA_036785325.1 of Urophycis tenuis. Taxonomy (NCBI): domain Eukaryota; kingdom Metazoa; phylum Chordata; class Actinopteri; order Gadiformes; family Phycidae; genus Urophycis; species Urophycis tenuis. The sequence continues at coordinate 1,166,743 of JAXIVH010000030.1, read as the reverse complement.
GACTTCAACTTTAATTACCGTTAGTGGATTTTTGTCAAGGAATTTCAAAACGAGTACTGGGGCAGCCGCGGCCCACTGGTTAGGTCTTCGGACTTGCAACCGGAGGGTTGCCGGTTCGAACCCCAACCAGTACGAACGGCTGAAGTGCCCTTGAGCAAGGCACCTAACCCCTCACTGCTCCCCGAGCGCCGCTGTTGCAGGCAGCTCACTGCATCGGGTTTAAGTGTTTGCTTCACCTCACTGTGTGCCTCACCATCACTGTGTTCTGAGTGTTTCACTAATTCACGATTGGGTTAAATGCAGAGACCAAATTTCCCTCACAGGATCAAAAGAGTAATTCTTGAAAACAATCCTCATAATAACGATACTGTGGTGCAACTGAACTCCAATACTGCTGCTGCAGTGTATGCTAGTGCCCGCCCGTCAGCGGGGACTGGGTGGGCTGCACACCCCGCGCCCGTGAATCACCGCCCCCATGCTACGCTATGCTATCCGTCCGCACCGCCATCCATCACGCTGAAGCTAAGCGCGGCTCCCAGCCAGGCAGGCATTAGCTTGAGACACTGGAGCCCTCTTGTCGTCGCCGATGCCAGGAGGCTCAGTGCTAATGCGCTAACGACAGCGCGCGCGCGCTCACCTGAGGAGTCGTGCGCCGCAAGGTGCTTTATGGGATCGGATTGAACTGTCTCAGCGGTAATGCCCGATGAAACACTGCCTTTGTGATGTGTGTGTGTGCCTGTGTGTGTGTTTGTGTGTGTTTTGTATACACGAACCGTGTCCTCTCAGGTTCAGGAGTGTTGGCTTGCATCAAACTTTCATGTATCTCATGTTTCGCCACACAAGTGAAGCGCGAGGAAAAAAGGGCCACATTATTATTGATGGCGGCGGACGGACAGCGGGGATCTTTGATCAAACAATACGCAGCCCGCCCAGCTGGAGGGGGGGATTGAGTGTCAAGCTGCCAGAGCGCAGTACACACTCTGCGTCTCTCGGCGTGTTTGTTGTAAAACTCATGCCAACGTAGAAGCGTGTTTCCCCGCCCCCCCCCCGCCCACGTGTGTGGAAAACACGGCCGGTCACGGTTCAGCGTCATAAATCTGCCGTTTTAATCTGTTTGACCTTTGATCGCCCAGCCCATGTTTGCGCAAGAGAGAGAGGGAGAGGGAGAGAGAGAGAGAGAGAGAGAGGCAGGCAGGCAGGCAGGCAGGCAGGCAGGCAGGCAGGCAGAGTCCATGCCGGCGTTTCTCGCTGAGCTGGCGTGGCTGTTGTTTTCCCTTTGGATCGAGGTCATTGCTCCTGAGGATTGCGGAGAAGCCCCTGATGTAGTTTCTTAATGAGCACAGGCTGCAGCGGGGGCTGCTGAGATGTTTCCTCAGAAGGGTGTGTGTGTGTGTGTGTGTGTGTGTGTCAAATGGACACGTGTGCTCTGAACCACTCGGGGCGTGGCGGTGCAGCCCTGGTGTGTCAATACCGGTGTGTGTGTGTGTGTGTGTGTGTGTGTGTGTGTGTGTGTGTGTGTGTGTGTGTGTGTGCGTGCTCTACCACCCCGTGGCGGATGTATGGGAAGGGCACGGTGAGGTCAGGAGGTCGTTTCCGTCGGCAACCCTCCGCGCGAACGCCGCGTCGTCGTCGGCGAATCGCGTTTGTTGTTGTTGTTGTTGTGAATCTCGAGCGCGTCCAAACACCTTCGTCTTCCCGCCCTGTGTCCGTCCGTCCGCAGGAAACGTACGGGGACATCTCCAACCGGGTGCTGCTGCGGGAGCGGCTGAAGTGCAACAGCTTCGACTGGTACCTGAAGAACGTCTACCCGGACCTGCACGTCCCGGAGGACCGACCGGGCTGGAACGGAGCGGTGAGCGAGAGCTAAACGCAACACCTAGCGCCTTTTCCACCGCCTCACATCTCACCTTTTGTACGTCGCCGGCGCCGGTTAGCGACGTAGTTCAGTGGAGAGGGGCGGAGGAAATGCTGTTTGCCCCCCCCCCCATCGTAGGTCATCGAACTTGGTTTGTTATGTATGTCGTGTGGCTAGCGGAGGAGTTTTCTTAATTATTTTCTTAAGCATAATTTCCCAGCTTGGGATCAATAAAGTATTTCTATTCTATTCTATTCTATTCTTCTTGTTTGTTCAAAAAGTTTCCAAGTTCGAGCCCCGACATCCTCGCACTGTCCTCGCGACAGTACACTTGTATTCGTTTTAACTTGAGGACGGTATGGAGAACTGTGGTCAACGTAACGTGTGTGTGTACACTGTATGTACTGGACCCTCATGGTTGTCCCCGCTCCCCCATCCCCCCCCCCCCCCCCCCCCCCCCCCCCGCCCCCCCAGATCCGCAGCGGGGGCATCTCGTCAGAGTGCCTGGACTACAACTCTCCGGACCACAATCCCACCGGGGCGCACATCTCCCTGTTCGGCTGCCACGGCCAGGGAGGCAACCAGGCGAGTTTCCTCTGCACCTCTTCTCCTCCTCCTCCTCCTCCTTCCCTCCTCCTCCTCCTCCCTCGCTCCTCTGTGGTTTGGTGTTTCCATTATTTACGGTAGTTGTACAATCTTTCCCCTGGTCCGGCGGGACGTGTCTTTTTGCGAAAAATATCAATTCCATCCCCTGGCCCCCTCCCCCCCCCCCTCCGTAAGTACAGCTGCCATATTTGATGGGCGTCAGAAGATTGCTCGGCCCGTCCAGAGGTTCTGGAATGTAATGAAGGGGCGCGGAGATGTGTTTGTGGGCCCCGGGTGTCTGTCTGGGGAAACACTTGATTGACGGTTGTTAAAAAAAAGAAAAAAGAAGAACCCTATATTTGAGGCGACTGTGTCTGCTTCCACGGCTGGTGGACTCTCTGCGGCCCCCCCCCCTCAGTGTGTGCGTCCGCGCGTTGACTGACACACAAGTACACTTAAGGTAATTGTTCTGCCGGAGTTCATGCAGGAGAACGAGCATTGGCATTCCGCGAGAAGGCCTCTTCTGCCCGCAAGCGGCTCCCGCTGCCGGTCGGTCAGAACTGAATCACCGGCCTGATGTTGGGGCTCTGATTACCCCAGAGAGGCTGGGCGTCCGGTGTCCACCGCCACGGGCGTGTGGGAGAAATATCAATGTGTCCGTGGCTCTCCTCTCCCGGAGCACTTCCTCCCCCCCTACCTCCCCCCCCTCCCTCCCCCCCAGCTCGGGCCCTGCTCATGTGAGAACCAGGCTGCATGATAAAAGGTACACGGGGCCGGAGCGATCCAGGGCCAGTGAAAATGAGGTCCAAACCCAAGCTGGGCTCCCTGGGCCCCCCCTGCTGTGACCCCCCCCGTGACCCCAGTGACCCCTGTGACCGAGAGATCCTCGTGCAGGATGTCCTATTAGAAGGATGGGGGGCGGGGGGGGGGGGGGGGGGGGGGGATTATTTGATCACCCGTTCTCCTTTGAAAGAGTAGACCTGGGCGGTTGAGGCGCCTTCTTGTCCCAACAGAGACCACACACACACATACACGCACACACACACACACACACACACACACACACACACACACACACACACACACAGACACACACACACACACACACACACACACACACGCCACACACACACACACACACACCACCTTCTCTCTGAGGACTTCATATCGCTCCACAGAGGGAGAGACGCCCGATGAACAAAAAGAGCTCAGGGATCCCGTGCTGCCAAAGCAGGGTCTGAATGAGGAGCAGGGATTCAGGCGGGCCGAGCTGTTTCAGGGTACCGCGAACCACTCCGAAGTTCCTGGTTCAAGATGACAAAGCTAACTGTGTATGTGTCTGTGTGTGCGTGTGTCTGTGCATGTGTGTGTGTCTGCATGTGCGTGTCTGTGTGTGTGTGGTGTGTGTGTCTGTATGTGCATGTGCGCGTGTGTGTGTGCGTGTCTATGTCTGTCTGTGTGTGTGTGTGTCTGTCTGTGTCTATGTCTGCCTGTGTGTGTGTCTGTCTGTCTGTGTGTCTATGTGTCTGTCTGTCTGTGTGTTTGTGTGTCTGTCTGTCTGTGTGTGTCCATGTGTCTGTCTCTGTCTGTATGTGTGTGTGTGTGTGTCTGTTTGTGTGTCTGTCTCTGTCTGTCTATGTGTGTGTCTGCGTGTGTCTATGTGTCTGTCTGTGTGTGTCCATGTGTGTCTGTCTGTCTGTGTGTGTCCATGTGTGTCTGTCTGTATGTGTGTGTGTGTGTCTATGTGTCTGTCTGTGTGTGTGTGTCTGTCTGTCTCTGTCTGTATGTGTCTGTGTGTGTCTATGTGTCTGTATGTGTGTGTGTGTCTGTCTGTCTGTCTCTGTCTGTGTGTGTGTGTGTGTGTCTGTCTGTCTGTCTCTGTCTGTATGTGTGTGTGTGTGTGTCCGTGTGTGTCTGTCTGTGTCCCCTCCACCAGTACTTTGAGTACACGTCCCACAAGGAGATCCGCTTCAACTCGGTGACGGAGCTGTGTGCAGAGGTCCCCGAGGGCCAGAGCCACCTGGGCATGAGGCACTGCCCCCACGACCGCCAGGCCAAGCCCCCCAACACCCTGTGGGACTTCCGGGAGGTGAGGAGCGAGCGCACGCACGCCCACACGGAACTCTCCCACGCGGAACTCCCGGCGTTCCCGGTTCACTTTCACCCCCTCTAGATTCCCTCGTCTGCTCTCCCGGCACCCGGGCTGTTTGTGAGTCGCTGGTTGAGGAGGAAGATGAATTAATCATGGGCAGGAATCGGAGCTGCCGGCGTCTTAAACGTGCACACACACACAACACACTGATTCCCTCCTCGACACCCTTCCGGTGTTTTTTTTTTTTGAGAGAGACGTGCTGGCGCATCGCTGCGGTATTGATCGCGTGCTTTGCTTCTCGTACTCCGCCTGACTTCTGAAAAGATTAACGCGTCCTCCGCTCCAGTGATGATCTCGACTCCAACAGCCCAATCCACAGGGTGGGGGGGCATAAAGCCTGGGCCGGAAACAGAAGACTGCAAGGGGTGGAGCTCTGCGCTGTTCCCCCGTTCACTAAGTGTTGAAAACATATTTGCGCGACTGGGTGACGCTTTCAGAACGAAGGGGGTTTATAAGAAGTGTTCAGCGGCCAGGCGGCACAATGTCGTTTTTTTTTTTTAACCTTTCACGGAGACTCTTTTACCGTTTCTTGCCGAGTTTATGCCAAGAACACGCTGACAAGATCCAGCGACATGATTGGTGGAAACAAATATGCAGTGACAGAAAGTGAAAGCGCCCGTTTACCCCAGATTCACGGTCTTCTGGCATCAGACTTTAGTGAATTGTGAGACTGGCTAAATGCGCGCACACTCACTCACTCACCCTCTCACACATCCCTATTCCACGTATTCCCCGCGTTGCCGATCTGTAACCCCAGACCTGCGTTGTGTGTGTCTCTCTCTCTCTCACTCCCTCTCTGTCTCTCCCTCTCTCCCTCCCTCTCTCTCTCTGTCTCCATCTCCCCCTCTCCCTCTCTCTCCCACCCTCCCCTCCCTCTGCAGGATGGTACCATCTACCACCCCCACTCAGACATGTGCGTGACGGCGTATCGCACGCCGGAGGGCCGGGGCGACGCCCAGATGCGGCGCTGCGTCCCGGGGGACAAACACCAGCACTGGAGGTTTGAGTTGTAGGGGAGCGCACACACACAGACAGGAGGACAGACAGCGCCGTGGTGACCCGTGAACACTCTGGAGTGCGCTGCTGTGTCTGTCTCACCCCCAACCCCACCCACCCACCCCCACCCGCGGGCGGATGAGCGGCCCGCCTGCCCGTGATGCTCCTTCCGACTCTCCTCGATACGAACACTCCCCCAAGCTCCCAGCCGGGTCGAGGCAGAACTAAACGTCGTGGGTTCTGCCCGGTGGGCCTTCACGGGCCGGCTGGGTTGAGGGTTCCGCTGGGGGGGGGGCGGCGGCCTCACGAGGCCGCCGCCCGAAACCCCACCCCCCCCGAAAACCCTTGGTTTGCCCTCGAACCCAACCCTGCCGTGAAGCTGTTGTTTCAAGTGCCTCCGTGACAAACACCAGAGAAAGTCCTGTGAAAGTCCTATGCGCTCACACAGAGTACCACCGCCTGTCTCGGGCTAACGGCTAACCGGGCCGCCCCGGCTACGTAGCAACCGTGGTTGCTATGCCCTCGCAAGGGCTACGCGGTGTGAGACATCATCCATTCCTTCTACAGCCTGTGGATTCAGGGGGGCTGGTTTCAGTCGTACAACACTGCCTGACTAAGACTTGAAATGTGTGTGTGTGTGTGTGTGTGCGTGCGTGCGTGCGTGGAATTTACTAAGTGCAATTTGCCCCCACTGAGGCGTTTTGTTGAGGAGTCCACAATGGGGGGGGGGGGGGGGGGGGGGGTACTATTCTTCTCCCTGCAGGAGGATGGAGTGGGTTCTCCTCCTGGATCCCTGTGCCTTTCTGCAAATGGCAGCCAGCCCAGTACAGTAGGAGCTGCAGGTGCCATTCTGCCATGTGCCAGACCCCGTGTATTTAACACTCTAAAATTACCTCCGTGAACCACGAAGACCGCTCAAAAGAGCCCTGGGGTCTCGTCACCACAGCAACGCGTGGCTTTGCGTTTGTTTGATAATGTCATCTCATCAGATAATTTTTATGTCATGTCGTCATTTTATTATTTTTTTAATATGCTGTTGCACCTTAATGCCTTTATTTTTATTTTTTTAAAGGCAGACTTTGATTGATTTGAATACATTGCGTGGACTGGGCTCCGTGTCTTTGATTTGATACCAGCACTCTTTCCCTTGTGGACATTTATCGTCTTTCTGCTTTTGGAGTTTTTGACAACCGATAATGGATAATGATTGCTGGTGAAAAAAAAAAAGCTGTTTAAAAAAAAAAAGTTCTGTAACAATTGTAGCTGCTTCAGACTGCAACTCAAAACTATGGTTTCTCCTCAAAGAGTATTTACCTACATAGGATATTAATGCTAGTCCACGGGATGGGTAATCAATTAAAGACGACAATGTCCTCAACACCATGGCTAGTGGTAGAAGAGGGGCAGATATTGTGAAATGGGGATTTGGAATGGGTATCACAGAGACTACTGATGAATCAAGGAATGGGTGTTGATTATTTTATATAAGATGGGAGTTTTAGTTGTCGATTTTGATGAGGTTGTCTCAAGGATGGGGGGGGGGGGGATATTAAAAACAAAGTAACCAAAAAATGCAAACAATCTCTTTCTTCAACTCAACTTAATGGAACCATTGTCGCCTACGGTGGGAATGGTTTCGTTTCTTGTCCCAGTTAGTTATCTGTCTGATCCGCTGTGCGGTCCTTTAGCCCCATCTATCGGTAGGAAGTACGCCACTGAGTTCTGCACAGATATTTCTGTTTACACATACAGATTCAAGATTCAAGTTCAAGTAAACTTTATTGTCAGTTTTCATGAATGTACAGGCCATACACAAGAACCGAAATGCCGTTTCCCTCAATCCCTGGTGCAAGACAGCATGCAATATAAATATAAATATATAAAAATATAAGTATAAAAAAAAAAAAGAATAAAAAAAAATAAAAAATACTAAGGTGGTCGCGAGTGCAATAAAACAGTAAATAGTAAAATGTGCAAATTGAGAACAGTAACAGTAAACGGTAAACAGTAAACAGTAAGCAGTAAGAGGTGCATTATGGGGGTAATGATAGTAATAGTAATAAATAAATGAACAGTATGGATGTTATGAACAGTATGGACAGTATAAACAGTTTTAAACAGTATATAAAAAGTATAGACAGTACTATGAACAGTTATTTAACAGTGTATAAAAAGTATAAACAGTACTATGAACAGTTATTTAACAGATTTATATACGGACTAAAGTGCAAAGTGTAAAGTGGCTGTGCATGGTGGAGGAGGGAGGTGGGGCTGTACCTGGTGGAAGGGGGTGGTGGGGCTGTGCATGATGGTAGGTGGTAGGGGGTGGTGGGGCTGTGCATGGTGGTGAGCAGGGTGTGGTGGTAGATGGGTGGGGGGTTAAAGTCCAGGGGGAGAGAGGTTGTGTGCAGGTGTCCGGGGTTGAATGAGTGTGTGTGTGTGTGTGTGTGTGTGTGTGTGTGTGGGGGGGGGGGGCTGGGAATGGGAGTGGTGGGAGGGGGAGAATGGGTGGAGGTTGATGTCAGCGTCCAATGTTTGTGCGGGCAGAGAAAGAAGGGGGGTCAGTGCTGAGTGGGAGTTCAGCATCCTGACCGCCTGGTGGATGAAGCTGTCCTTCAGTCTGCTGGTCCTTGCATACATTGCATACAGTAAATGTGTTGTGCATATCTACATTCCAAAATACATATAAATACAAAATACATACATAAATAAATACTGCAGCTACTCTAACTTTATGTTTGGTGCACGTGTAATTCCCTACGGATACATTGCAAACAAGGTGTAGAGGTGTTCGAAATAGATGCGCCATCGTATCACTAAACAACGAGCCCAGTGTTCCATGGGATATTACAACACTAGAGAGCCTCGTCTCTTTGTAGTTTCAACAATAAGGCCGCTCAATCACAGAGCACGACACTCAAATTACCTTTGCATACTGAATGATTTCCTTAATTATTTAACATTTTAATTTGCTTCAACATCATGTTTTTGTAGTTGTATCAATGCTGTTGAACCCGTTCCATGTTTCGCATCGCTTTTTGTTGTGCACGTGACACCCCCTACTAACACAATGGCCACTGGCAATAATAACTATAAAACATGTATAAGGGCAAAGTTATTTTTTAAGAGCAAATAATAAAAACTTGGACATGGCTATTATACTGTTTACAACCAACCCGCTGTTTAAAATCGGCTCCACGTCCTGACATTATTGGGTGTCTAATCAGCTTCACAGAGTCACAGAGTGCGCCTGCTGTGTGGGCAGACTCGGGTGCGCACCAAGTGAGAACTCACCAGATAACCCCATCACGTGACACTGGTCGACCGTTGTCTACTTTATCTGTTTATTAGACGCTGTTCCATAGATACTATGAACTTTACTGTCGCTAGTTAGTAAAAAATATATATATAAAGAATGGAATCCTGCTAATGTCCCGTTGCATGTAGTTTTTTACCCATGTTGGATTTTGAGATATCCGGTTTCGTATGTGTGTCTTCAAATTAAAAGCACACTTACACTTTCTTATCTCGGGGAATACACAATCTAATTTTAGTTCAGTAATAAATAAATTACTAGACAACTTGTTACTGGAAAAAATCTTTGGACGATATGTATGTGCAATAAACACAGTTCGGGCCATCTTGTCACGAAGATTAACTTGCCGGGTGCAATCAATTTAAGAATGCGATTACTTCGGTAAACACCGGAACTCCGTTGCTTCTTGTGCTGCACACTTTACGGTTCCGCAGCAGAGCTCGAACTTCCAAGTTCAGGCAACAACTGGGCTGACGGCGTACCTCATGGTTTCCCGGAGAGTTCGCAGTCTTTTTTCGGCAGGCTTGCCTTAACTAGCCCGGGGTGGCGTGGAAATGTCGCAGTGTGTCACAACAGGTTGTACTTTAGTGAGCGAGAAATCTGATTTAAAATCTGAGGAGCAAACTGAGTACGAAGCAACTGGATGAGGCTGTGTTTGATTTGACCTGGATACACACGGAGCTCTAATCCCGCGGTGTTACTCTGACTAATGTGTCCTGGCAAATCCTCGTCCATCCTAATTACACTGCTGACAAACACCGAGGAGGTCTGACAGCGCGACTTTATCCTCCAGAGTGGTGACGCTTTTACCGAACCAAAGCCTTTCCTGTGGCGCAAGAAGTTATGGGACAGACTGTTTATTGAATTACCAACTACTCCGTATCAATGCACAATTACTTATAATTACCTGTTGTGCAACGTTACGCCACTTTGATCATCTGTGGCATGCCCCCATTTGAACAGAGGAGTATCTCCCAGCGGCAGGACCATCACAACAGTAACTTGAAGAAGGGAGTGAGAGCAAGATGGCACTCTGCTGGAGGAGGAATCAATCAAAGTCCATTCTGTTTCTTTGCGGAGCCTTCCTTTTTGTGGGATATGTTCTTTTCATGAGGAATAGCCCGGACGACGTGAGCTCTACAAGTCGACGGGACGTCCCCGGCCCACAAGAGCCGATACTCAACGACGAGCAGCTCATGAAGCCCGTGTATGAGAAGCCCCCGTTGGATGCCAATGGACTGGGCGAGCTGGGCCGGGCGGTCCGGCTGGGTCTGCACGGAGAGGAGAAGAAAAAGGAACAAGAGAGCATTGATAAACACCAGATCAATATCTATGTCAGCGATAAGATTTCACTACACCGCACGCTGTCGGAGAGAAGGAACCCGCTGTGAGTTGTTCTGATGAGTTCTGCAAACACGTCTGCCAGTCTTGATGAAAAGTGTTATTTTTGTTATTTTATTTGCAACTCTTTCGTGGTGTCATGAAGACAAGAGGTGTTATGGCATGCAGCATTTGTTTGCATTGTATTGTGTAATGTTAACTCAGGGAGCGACATTGACTGAATGCTCTTTAATATGTAGGCTGTAGCCATATAATTAACCACTCTCTCACGACTCTTGCGGAAATGGCGAAAAGCCACAAGCTGTTATTTAGTTCTGATGACTAGCCTAAGTAGACTAATGTAGTCATTATGTCTACCTTCCAGCGTCAAGAGACTTGACTGCAACCACTTATTTAATCGAGCATCATTTATGCTTTTAATACCCATGAAAGACGCAACTCAAGTTGTGTCTTGCTTTCATCATCAGAAATCCCTGATGCCCCTCCAGCCTCGTACATTACGAGACAGAAACTCCGTTGAGGCGGCGATACGGTTGCTCGGTGCAGTGTTCTGATAAGCCCTCTAACAAACCCCCCCACACCAGATGCAAGGAGGAGAAGTACGATTACCGCACGCTGCCCACCACCTCGGTGGTCATCGCCTTCTACAACGAGGCGTGGTCCACCCTGCTGAGGACGGTGCATAGCGTGCTTGAGACGTCTCCCGAAATCCTGCTCAAGGAGGTCATCCTGGTGGACGACTACAGCGACAGGGGTAGGGACAGCCGCCGTCGTTGCTGTGTGGTCTGTGAAAACTGTTATGGGCAGGGTTGAGGGCAACGGAGACAATCAGACTGAACATGTTTGTTTGTCTCATAGGGCCCCCCCCCCCCCCCTACTTTACCGCCAGGTGTGAGTGTGATCATCCATTACACACACTGTTTCAAAATGGCTAATCTCACTCAAGGCCTTGTGGTGAAATAGGAGCCCTCTAAAAGAGCTGGATCTGTGTTTCTTAACCTTGGGGTTGGGTCACCACACTTTGGGCCTGCCTGATGTTAGAAAAGGCTGGTGGTAGTTTTAACTTGGAAGTGGAACTACTTGTTGTAGTTCCTCTGAAGAAGAATTGGAACTACTCGTGGTAGTTCCAGTTCCTCTTCTTCAGAGGAGGTGACGCGCAGCCTGAAAGAAACACATACTGATGAAGAGATGGCGGATCCCGGCCAGAAGTTGCAGGGTTTGCTCGCCAATGTCCACAACATAACTAATAACCGGTGATGCCTCACATCCAGCTGACATCATTCTGCTGTCACAGACGGCGTGGCTGGCGACGACTGTGTGTCTGTGAAGAATAATAGTTGGGAGTAGAATGGATGTCAGTGGGCTCTGAGAGCTGCAAACATCATGGCTGATATCTGACATCTCGTTTTGGCAAACCGACTACTTTGACCAAAAGTCAAAGGGTCAAGGGTCAAAATAATTAATGGGGGGATTGATTTGTTCCTTTTGAGATTAGGGATCATTTATTTGTCGAAAACAATATATTAGACAATATTACATTTATTAGATAAGACTCCATCATATCGAATAATCGATATGATGGATTTATTATTTTTCCAAATATAATAAAATATTTTCTGCTGTGCATCATATGAGTGTAGAAATGAGGTCAGTCAAGAGAGTGAAGCTTTGTTTCATGGTGTCAGGAATGACCTAAAGCATCCTCTCAAGCATTTTTTTTTTTTGCTGTATTTGTATTTACACGGACTCGTCTGTTACGCCCTCTCAGCGCACCTGAAAGCTCCGCTTGAGGCCTACATCGCCAACTGGAGGAAGGTGCGCTTGATTCGTGCCACAAAGAGGGAGGGTCTGGTCCGCGCCCGGTTGCTGGGGGCCTCCATCTCCACGGGGGAGGTGCTGACTTTCCTGGACTGCCACTGTGAGTGTCACCCGGGCTGGCTGGAGCCCCTGCTCTACAGGTGAGGAAACCCCCCCCACACCTTTGTGTGTGTAAGGAACACTGCTTCAGCCCTCTCTGGCTCTAGTGCTGAATTGCATTCAAAGTCTTGACGGTGAAAGTGTTTGAATACAAGGCGACACAGCCGCCCAAGTCAGATGTACAGTATACACCACTGCGTAGCTCTGATTGGCTACCAGCCGTGTCAATCAACCAAGCTTTTCCAACGGGCTCCGCGTCGTCTCCCCCCCCCTCGCCGTGTCCAGAATCAAGGAGGAGCCGTCGGCCGTGGTGTGTCCGGTCATCGACGTGATCGACTGGAACACCTTCGAGTACCTGGGCAACGCCGGCGAGCCCCAGATCGGGGGCTTCGACTGGCGGCTGGTCTTCACCTGGCACGTGGTGCCGCACTACGAGCAGAAGCGTCGGCGCTCGCCCATCGATGTCATCAGGTGTGTGTGTGTGTGCATGTGTGTGCATGAGTGTGTGTGTGTGTGTGTGTGTGTGCGCACCGATGAGCCCACGATGAGTGGTAACCTTAATACAATTTTACATATAAATCGGTGGATAATTGCATGAAGCCATGTAGGCATGTAATGTGATTCTCCACCCAGCAACAGGCCTGACCAGAGCTCAGCCCAGTCGTTCTAGGGATTGGGGCACAAGCTTGCTGTTGTTACCATTAGTATGATTAGACCATTTTGTTCAAAGTAGGAGTTTCGAGATGTTGGAATAATTGCATCGCAGCAAAGCAAGCTGTTAAACCAGGACTGTGATGAGGAAGCACTCCTCCAAACATACTGGAGGAACATGAATAAGTAGGGTTCCCCCCCAGGTCTCCTACCATGGCTGGGGGCCTGTTTGCTGTGAAGAAGGACTACTTCCAGTACCTGGGGACCTACGATACTGGGATGGAGGTTTGGGGCGGCGAGAACCTGGAGTTCTCCTTCAGGGTGAGATGATGACAGTGTGTCCACGCACACGCACGCACACACACACGCACGCACACAGAGTGCAACGATGCAGAATAGGTTGTATTTGAAGTGTGTCTTATTGTACACACTGGGGACAATGGTATGCAGTGTGTAACATAGGCGTGGGCCTGTGTTTGCTCAAGCTCGCTTCATAATGCCTGCCTTTGTGACGCCGTGTCAGTCTTTTGCCTTTAGTCTTTTTGCAGTCAGGTACCGTGGTATTCATAGCCGTCAGGGCTTCATTCTCGTTTGCATTGCCTCCGGGTTTTACTTGAACACGGTCTTCACTCATGCTGGCACACACATGCAGACAAATGCACGCATAGGCACACTGAAGGATGTGATTGTGAACTGATCTCTTAAGCTCACTTGAAGTGGCCCAGTAATACTTCAATGGGAGCCAGTCTCCTTTTCATGTGTTGGTAGTAAACTCCCCCCCCCCCCCCCCCCACGTGCCATGACGAGGGCATGGCTGGAAGCGGGAGGCCACTCAACGACTGACACGTTTTGACGGTTTTAACCCCAGATCTGGCAGTGCGGGGGCTCGCTGGAGGTGCACCCCTGCTCCCACGTGGGCCACGTCTTCCCCAAGAAGGCGCCCTACTCGCGCAGCAAGGCGCTCTCCAACAGCGTGCGCGCCGCCGAGGTCTGGATGGATGAGTACAAGACCCTGTACTACCACCGCAACCCCCACGCCAGACAGGTGAGTGGGTGGGTGAGTCAGTGAGTGAGTGGGTGATTGAGTGAGTGAGGAGGGGGAGGCTGAGTGAGTGAGTTAGTGAGGAGGGGGAGGTGGGGTGAGTGAGTGAGGAGGGGGAGGCTGAGTGAGTGAGTGAGTTAGTGAGGAGGGGGTGGCGGGCTGAGTTAGTGAGTGAGGAGGGGGAGGCGGGGTGAATGAGTGAGGAGGGGGAGGCTGAGTGAGTGAGTGAGGAGGGGGAGGCTGAGTGAGTGAGTGAGTAAGTTAGTGAGGAGGGGGAGGCGGGCTGAGTGAGTGAGTGAGGAGGGGGAGGCGGGGTGAATGAGTGACTGGGGACGGGTGGTGAGTGAGGAGGGGCGGTGAGTGAGTGAGTGAGGGACTGGGCGAGTGAGATGCAGAAGGAGCCGAGTGGGTGGATGGATGAATGTGTGGGTGAGTGAGGGACCGTGAAGGAGTGAGAGGGAGTGTGAGTGAGATTCGATGGAGTTGAGGGTTAGGCAGGTGAGTCCATTAACTCCTCATGATCATTCATTTATCATGAGGAGGAGTTTTTATTTTTAAATGTTTTATAGCGTTGTTGCAGTCGACCGCCTTCTTTCCCTCATGGATTGGACCATTTTTCAGCAACTGATACACATTGCAAAAGGGGAGCTTGCTCGCCAATGCACAGACACTCGCACCCGTGGCCGGTCAGGGCAGCAAACGCTCCGCTGACTCCAAGCGGCGCGGGCCGAAACGTGAGTGGCGAACACGCGAGGTGATGGGGCCGCGTCAGGCTCTACGGTGTGTGATTACCAACCCCCGTGTGTGTGTGTGTGTGTGTGTGTGTGTGTGTGTGTGTGTGTGTGTGTGTGTGTGTGTGTGTGTGTGTGTGTGTGTGTGTGTGTGTGTGTGTGTGTGTGTGTGTGTGTGTGTGTGTGTGTGTGTGTGTGTGTGTGTGTGTGTGTGTGTGATACGGTGTAGTTAAGAGTACACGTTGCCCGAAACGCTCTGTGATCGGGTGGCATTCATCAAGCTGAGAGGACGTGCTTGAGCCAAGCGATGGGTATGGAGAAGTAGGTCAGGTAGATGAGAGGGAAGGAGAGAGACAGGGAGATTGAAGGGTTCATTCAGGATTCAGCCATTTTTTTGTGGCGTGATCCTTGCAGATGTTGACAGGATCAGCGAGGCCACTTCTTTTGTCGATCGGCTGAGTGACTCCCCCCCCAAAGCCCTCCTGTCTCCCACCACTGAGCATTATCCCCCCTGTAACCACCGTCGCTCGCTTTTATTGGCGCCACTGCGTTCACGCTCCCCCTGCCATTTCCTGTCTATAAAAGTCCCCCCCCCCAATAAAGACTCTCATCGGCCCCTCACGGACACACGCACACACACAGACAGAAAAGCACACACGCACACAAGTCACTCCCATCCCTCCGCAACTACTCCCAGACGCTCCCAAGGCATGTGTTCAAGCCCTGGAGACGTATTTACCATGTTCTTTTAAACATAGCTAGCGGACGGCCAACCCGGAACCAGGATGCACGCATCAGGAAGCGTGTGTCCGCGCCACCGCCACCACAGCACGTCTGCCAACATTCTCCCACACAGACGCACTTCTGTACACCAAAGGCAGACCGTGACAGTACAGTTTGTGACCAGGGTGCGCGTGTGTGTGTGCGTGTGCGTGCGTGCGTGCGTGCGTGTGTGTGTGCGTGTGTCCATTAAATGTCATCTCTGTGTGCGGTGGGATGGGCTCCACTTCCCGCAGTGTTGGCGGTGAAGTCTGTTCGTTTAAGCGACCCCCCCCCCCCCCCCCCCCCCCGACTGCTTGTCGCATTGTTGGCGTTCGCGTCAACATGTGTTTACATGACCGTTGACCGGAGGGTAGAGAGATGGGGCCCCTGTCGTATTTTCTGCATCCTGACAACCTCCAAGTCACGTCCGTGACTCACTCCTGGCTGCGCAGGGCTCTGTCGCAACCCACAGCCATTGTGCGCCTCTTTGACTCGCATCCCGACCTCAGAATCTTTGTGGTGGAGCTTGAGCCTGCTTGTTGGAACGGTTCCCTGAATGCTGTTTTTGTTTGTTGGCACATACAACAGGGCGGGGCGCGGTCGTAGGGCGGCTGTTAATCATGATCATAATCATGATTTATATAATAATGCGTTTTATTTAAAGGCGCCTTTCAAAGCACTCAAGGAAACACACTTATATACAGTAACAGGAACAGTAACAATGGCATACTCGGTGCGTGACAGATCATACCACGCTGACTAAGTGCGTTTTGAGGCGTGATTTAAAGGTGGAGCCAGAAGTCAGAAGTGAAACGAGCGTCTGGTGGGACAGAGTTCACACAGGCGGGGAGCGGCCCAGCCGGCTGTTGTCACAAAGGGTTTATTTGGAGCAATTAGTGTACAGTACCAGAGTATGTCATCAACCCACAACAATGCATCGTCGACAGTGTTGACGGTGTTGACGGTGTAGACGGTGTTGACTGTGCCGACGGTGTAGACTGTCGATGGTGTAGACTGTCGACGGTGTTGACTGTGCCGATGGTGCTGACGGTGTAGACGGTGTAGACTGTCGACGGTGTAGACGGTGCTGACGATGCTGGCGGTGTAGACGGTGCTGACGGTGTACTGTAGACTGTAGACTGTCGACGGTGTTGACGGTGTTGACGGTGTAGACTGTCGATGGTGCTGTCGGTGTTGACTGTGCCGACGGTGTAGACGGTGCTGACGGTGTAGCCATGTGCTCAACGGGTGGTGTGCTGTGCCGTCTGTCCCCAGGAGGCGTACGGGGACGTGACGGAGCGGCTGCAGCTGAGGCAGCGGCTGGGCTGCAAGAGCTTCAAGTGGTTCCTGGAGACCATCTACCCAGAGCTGCCGGTACCAGAGGACAAGCCCGGCATGTTCGGCATGGTGAGCCCACCGCCGGAACCGCGCTGCGGAACCTCAGAACCTCGCGGGACAAGGGGGCGACAAGGGGTGGGGCCAGGATGGACGGGGGCGGGGCCAGGGCGGGCGGGGGTGAGGCCAGGGCAGACGGGGGCGGGGCCAGTACATGCAGAGGGCGGGGCCATGATGAGAGGGGGCGTGGCCAGGATGGGCATGGGATTGAGCCAGGGCGGGTGGGGCGGGGCCAAAACGGATGGGGGCGGGGCCATGACAGGCAGAGGGGGGGACCATGATGGGCGGGCACGGGGCAAGGGTGGGCAGGGGGTGGGGCCAGGGGCGGGGCCAGGACGCTTCTCACACGATGCCCGTCTTGTGTTGTGTTGTGTCGTCTCGTCTCAGCTAAAGAACCAAGGCATGGCCAACTACTGCTTCGACTACAACCCCCCCAACGACGCGCTGGTGGCCGGCGAGAGGATCATCCTGTACCCCTGCCACGGCATGGGCCAGAACCAGGTACCCACCGACCCGCCAACCAATGAATGAATGAATGAATGAATGAATGAATGAATGAATTCAACTCGATTCAGTTCTATTGTATTTATATAGCGCCAATTCATAACAGAAGTTATCTCAAGACACTTTACATACAGAGCAGGTCTAGACCAAAATGTTTTATGTTATTTACAACAGAGACCCAACAGATTCCCATCATGCCACTTTTCATGTCTTGCACATTTGCACTTCTGGTTAGAACGCCAACTGCATTTCGTTGTCCCTGTACTTGTACTCTGCACAATGACAAGTTGAATCTAATCTAATCTAATCTAATCATGAGCATGCACCTAATGAATTAACGAGTGAGTGAGTGAGTGGACGGCGGTGAGGAGGTGTGAATGGATGAGAGCGAGAAGCAGCCTGTGCAGATGGTGTGCAGAGTGAGATGGTTGGCCTCAGCAATCAGTTATCAGTCCGTGTGACCAGCCAGGGGCTGAGCCGCTGCCAGCTCTCCCTCGACCACACAATGAGACACCACGCCCCCCCCCCCCCCACCCTCCACTATCTCCACCTCCACTATCTCCACCTCCACTATCTTCACCTGTCCCCACCTGCTGTCTACCCCACCTTCCTCTTTTTCATGCTCTCTCTGCGCTTCTCCTCTCCTGTTTGTAACATAATGAGTAACTGCCACCGTCTCCCCCACCTCCTCCACCTCCACCCCCACCTCCACCCCTCCACCCAGCGGTGGACTTTGTTTCTCACGTCTTATCCGAGACCCGTCCTTCATGCGTGTGTGTGTGTGTGTGTGTGTGCGTGTGTGTGTGTGTGTGTGCGTGTGCGTGCGTGCGTGTGTGTGTGTGTGTGTGTGTGTGTGCGGAAGCTCTCTATGCCTCCACACCACACACACAGACACACACACACACACACACACACACACACACACACACACACACAGACACACCGGTTTCATCAATCAATCCCAAGCAAATATGTGTACATGTGTCACAAGCACACACACACACACACACACCCAAGTTACACTTCCTGGTTCAAGGTCACATAGCACGCAAGTACACAAAGCAAAAAAACGGCCTCACAGAGTGAGTGACACATTCCCCCTGCAGAAGCTCTTGTGCTGACCTCAGACCTCATCTCCTCCCTGCAGTTCTTTGAGTTCTCCTCGGCGGGCGAGGTTCTGTACAACACCAGAACCCCGCCGGGCTGCGCCGCGGTGGACCACATCTCCACCTACCTCTCCATGCAGAACTGCCGGACCCACCTCAAGCCCGTGCCGGCCGACCAGCACTTTGAGTTCCGAAAGGTAACGCCACCTCGCCGCTGGGAATCGAACCCAGAATCCACCCCCAAAAGGTAGTGGGTCGATTCTAGGCATGGGCCGGTTACCGGTGTCAAGGTATACCACGGTATGAAAAAAGCCAAGGTTTCAAAACCACTAAAATGTTCAGTCATACCGACCCTGCGGTATGAGCTTATTTTTTTTTAATTTTCTTCCAATGTGACGTCTGGTCAGAGAGAAAGTAGAGGTCCCTCAGGCTGCGTGCAGCTGCAGCGTAGTGCCCCTCCCCCTGCGCACCTCCGCTCGCTGTGAGTCACAAGCAGGCAGCGCTGCAGGCTGTGTGATGGCTGAAGGATGGATGGCTTTTCCCCCCCCGTCTAAAATGACCACGTCCGCTGTATGGGAATACTTAGTAAAAGTATTACGGTATACTACCGTAAAAAGACAGACGGCCACGCGGCTTAGAGGGAGAAGGTCGCCCAACGTGCAAAACGTGTATGAGTACAGTGACAGCCCGAGGAGGCAATACATCAAACATGATAGCACACCTGCGGTAGCAGCACCCAGCGCTATATGCAAAGTTCAATGCTGTCTTGAAATGAACGAGCGTATTAGCGTCTGGCATTAGTGAGATGAGATTGTTACTAAAAAAAGAAAGAAAGTTATGGTGAACTTCTTTTTAATTTTTTTACTGAGGAAGATATGGTAACTAGCATGCTAAGATGGATCCATCTTAGCATGCTAGTTTTAAAGAAATGCTAGTTAAACAAATGCTAGTTAAAAAAAACGTTATCCATAACTTTTTTTTTTTCTTTCATCAATCTTCATTGCTATATGGATGAACACCAGCTAGTTTCCTCTCACACACGAAGCAAAGAAGAGGAGCACATTTTTAGAGCTGTAATCATAATACCGTGAAACCTTGATATTTTTGCCGAAGGCTGTCATACCGTCAGAACCTCACACCGGCCCATGACTCGTCGATTCTCACACCTGTCACAGCCACGGGCCCAGGGCCCGGGCTGGGGGGGGGGTGGCGTCGCGGCTCGACTTTGATGGACACGTTCAACCCCTGCGTGTGTTCACCGTGCCCCTGAACCTGTCGGCCCCGTGTTTCATGTATGTCATGTATGTCATGTATGTCATGTATGTTATGTATGTCATGTATGACTATGTTGTCCCCCCCCCCCCCCCCCACCAGGACGGGACCCTGCTCCACGTGAGCAGCGGTCAGTGCGTGGAGGCCCTGGCCGTCACGGACAACGGTAAACCGGCGCCCGGCGTGAGACCCTGCTCTGACTCCGCCCACCAGCGCTGGCGCTTTGAGGAGAGATCCCCCTAGAGAGGAGGCCAAGGGGGGGGGGGGGGCAGTGAGTGAAGTTCTACATTTACCTTTTTCTCTTCCGAAGAACCGACCAAAATGCGACGGCACGTTGGGTCTCAGCTGCTTTTTCTTTTCTCCAACGTTTCGTTTTTTTTTTTTTTTTTTTTTTTTTTTTTTTTTTGGGTGTTTTGTTTTTTTGCACTTTGGTACACTCCACAGCTGGCTGTTTATTGGACCAATGAGGATCTGTTCTGGTGACACCCCCCCCCCACTCCCCCACCAGGAAGTCATTCCCATCGCCTCATTTCCATAACGGAACATGAAGACGCAATCTTTCCCTCGCTGTGGCTCAGCGCATCAGGGTGGCATGTGAGAACGCAGAATGTTCTGGCATGGGAACCCCTTGAGGAGACAGACAGACAGACAAACAGACAAACAGGGCTGACCGGTGCATTCCTACATCCTGGCCTTTGTTCCGGGTTGGCAGCGCTGCGTGTCATTGTTTAGTCTAGGCAGAGACACTACGGGGCGATTCACAACTGCCGACTAGATCGTCACGGTTTTGGTTTCCAGTGACGTTCGTCGTAACCACCGGCGGCCACTAGAGGGCGCCAACACTCCATTATCTAACGAGCCTCCAACTGCCGCCAGGCGTTTTTGACGTTTCTGACCGTTTAATTTGCGTGTGTGTTTGTGTGTAGCTTACAAGTTTAGAAACGGCCTTATGGTTGCCTCATCCACTCTGTGGCCAGACCGGTGACTGATGAAACACACAGGTTTAGGATGAACCGTTTTAGTTCTTACAGCACTGTGCAATGATAACACAGCCGAAGGCAAAACCATGTTGTTTGTGTCACTCCCATCCCATTGTGGTTACTCCTCGTGTTGTGTGTTCATATCCAGCCAATAAGGGGCTCGTACAACTTGTTTTTTTGGGGGGCGGTAATGGGGGCAGATGTGCAGCTAACTCATGACGTGTGTGTGTGTGTGTGTGTGTGTGTGTGTGTGTGTGTGTGTGTGTGTGTGTGTGTGTGTGTGTGTGTGTGTGTGTGTGTGTGTGTGTGTGTGTGTGTGTGTGTGTGTGTGTGTGTGTGTGTGTGTGTGTGTGTGCGTGCGCGCGCGCGTGTGTTGCGTTTCTTATTTGAATGTCAGACTGTGTTGATATGTTTGCGTTGCTGTCGACTGCCGCAGGAACGTAATGAACAGGATTTCCTTGCTTATTTATAAAAGTGCCTTATCATTCAGAGGGACAGGACGAAAATCAACGTGGAGAATGTGTGATTGTGAACGTGACGCTACACTTTTGTTGTTGATATCGACTGACAAAAAGATAAAATGGTGGAAAATGATGTCAAACCAGTTGCATTGAAGTCATATTTTTTTCTCCCTTCCCCGCATACTCTCTTCAGGTTTATTTTTCATTCCCCCTGAGTACAAGCCCCCCCCTGTCATGGTCATATTGCGTGCGTGCGTGCGTGCGTGTGCGTGTGCGTGCGCGTGCGCGAGACGGGTGACGGTGGTGGCAGCCGGACAGCTGTTGACACCTGCTCATAGCTGGAATGGCGTACGGCTGCCGGGATGATTCTGGTCACAGGATGGCTGGGTTTCCGCCTCATCTGCTCGCCCGTCTCTCTCTTTAGCGATGTTGATGTGTATTTTTGTGCGTTTTTTTTTATTTTTGGGGCAGCGAAGGGTGAGGAAACAGATTGGTGGAACACGAGAACCGCTTATTCACCGAACATTCACAGCCTGAGGACTAAAGAGAGGAAAGAGAGAGAGAGAGAGAGATGGATGGATGGATGGATGGTTAGATGGATAGAGATGGAAAGGGTGCGTGCATGTGTAGGAGAGTGTGTGTGTGGGGTGTGTGTGCATGCATGTGCGTGTGTGTGTGGGGGCAGTGTGTGTGCGTGTGCAGGGGTGTGTGTGTGTATGTGTGGGGCGGTGTTCAGCACTCGAAGCAATTTCCTGTTCCATTTAGGAGCGGAAGTCGCCTGCTGTGGGAGCTTTTGTTGGAGGAGGAGGAGGAGGAGGAGGAGGGTAGGGGGAGGAGCCATGACGAGGCAGAGTGAAGCTATTTACGACCGGCCTTCCATCGATCACCTCTCCGGTCAGTTGGCCCCAGTCGGCTGTGGCCGGTATCGAACGCCTGGATTAAATACGACCCCTATGGGATCGCCCCGCCCCCCCCACTCCAATGCACGTCGCTCACATTTATTCAGATTCTCTGTGCTCTTGTGGAGAGTTGAAATGTTTCCCTTTTTGATGCTTTGTGGGGACGGGAACCGAATGCGAATGAAGGCGTTTGATGGTTCTTCGTAATAACCTCCACATGCATGTCCATCCAGGTTATGAGCGCATGTGCGTGTGTGCTAGCGTGCGTGTGTGATGATCATTAGCAGGGGTTACTCCTGTGTGTGTGTGTGCGCGTGCTAGTGCTAGCGTGCGTGTGCTGATCGTTAGCAGGGGTTACCCGGGCGCGGTGACAGCTCTCTGTAACGGCCCCGGGTCCGACTGGACCGGCTGGCTGGAGCGCCTCCATCTCTGCTGCGGCGCGGCGTGGGCCAGCTGGCCCGGCGGCTGGGCCCGGCGCGTTCCCGCGTTCCAACTCCCACGCCGCGGCCCTCGTACCTCCTGGGACGCGCACGCCATCCCGGGAATACGGCGAGGCTTCTGATGGACCACTTAAACCCCCCCGGCTGCCAGATACAGCCTGGGGGGGGGGGGTGTGGCCAAACACTTTTTTTTTTTTTTTTTTTTGCGTGAGGGGGCGTGTCCAGGGGGCAGAGGGGGGGGGGGGAGGTGTCGGCGTCTTTAAGATGGCGGGGAGTGAAACGGCCTGGCCTGTGCGCGGCGCCGCCGTGCAAACCGCCCATCTGCCTCTTATTAGTGTTCTTCATCCTCCCCCGGCGCCATCTGTCGGGCCAGACACGTCCTCTCGCTCTGCCCTTCCACTGGCGCTATGCTAATGTGCTGCTACGCCGCTACGCTGCTAACGCCGCCGCCGCCGCATTAAAAGCTGTATTTGTGGTTAGGGCGGGCGGGCGGAGGGCGTTTGTATCCTCCTGACGGAACCCGAGGCGAAGGCTGTTTGGGGGGTTTATGTGGCTCTCGTGGCCCCCCCCCCCAGCCACCGCCGCTGCCCACTGCCCACTGCACTGGTTAATGGCCGCCGTGTGTCAGGTGGTTAGCGTGTTGTGTGCGGGGGGCAGGAACCTGTTTTCTACCTACACCGGGCGCTACCCGGTCCTTTTCCTGCGGGCCTTGTGGACTCTCCATGTTAGCGTTGACGGAAGGAAGGATTCGTGGAACTGTTGTGTTTTTCTGTCCGCACGTGTGTTCCGGTGGTCGGGAGTCCTGAGTCATTCCAAATCAAATAAACTGAAAGTGAACCGAACAAATGTGCTGTGCTCTTGTGGTTATTTTTGTGCGTATTTTTGTCGACATTATATGTCCTGCTAATTAGGCCTGTTGTTGTTCCGCGTATGACTCATCCGCGGCCACAATGATTCCAACTGTCATCGCCCGTACTTAACGAGAGGGGGAGACAAAACAAATCAATTTGGAATGAAAACTTGCTTAATCCGAAGCGTCCGGACGTACAGTGGGCGGCGCGGTGCGCCGTCAACACCCAATCACCGATCCGAATGTACATCGCTGATTGGGTAGTGTGGGCGAGAGGCACCGCCCACTGTACGTACGGACCCTTGGACCGTAGCAACTTCCATATGGATTTCCAATCGGGGGCTGGCGAGAGCCGAGCGGGACGAGGGAGGCGGTTCGACCGTATCTGATTGATTATCACACCAGCTGTTGGGGAAGATGGTGAAATGTCGCGGTCGTGGAAAGACGCTCTCCGCAGCCCCTGCCCCGCGTCTCCCCCGACCAGGCGTCCACGATGCTGCACCGTGTTGGCATTCATTCTTCATTGTTATCTTCCTTTTTGGTGTGATTCGAGGTTCTTTTTCCTCACACGATGAATATGAAATAACGTCTGTAACATCCGAATAGATTCTACATTGGTTAAAAAAACAACCTTAACTGAGTCATAGTTGTTAGAAACAAAACATATTTATGCACCGCTCTTCCACAATCCTGGTTACGGTGTGTGTATGTGTGTGTGCGTGCGAGCGAGGGTGTGTGCGTGTGTGTGCGCGCGCGTCCGCGTTTTATTTTCGGGCACATGTCACAATACCTAAAATAAGACTCCGGAACATTTGCGCTCCACTGCATGATGTGTGTGAGTCAGGCTGGTGCCTCCGTCACGCAGGGAGTGCATGTTACGAGTGAGAAGATGCCAGAAAGCCTTCGGATCCCGACAGGCGCTAATGCGCTCTCGTAGTTCGCGTCTCAGCCGCTCCTCCAGCAGAGAGAGAGAGAGAGAGAGGAAGACCGAAGGTGTAAGATGCTCGCCATCTCCCGCCAGATTGAAGACTCTGGTGGCGCTCTGTTGTGTTTAAAGTGTCTCCGAATTATGGGGACAGCTCTGAGAGGGAATACTCCGTATCCTCGTTAACCGCATCGTCTAAGGACAGCATGTAATAATAAAAAAAACAGAAGTGTTGCAGACACACACACACACACACACGCACACACGCACACACACACACACACACACACACACACACACACACACACACACACACACACACACACACACACACACACACACACACACAGACGATAATGCAAGGGAAGGTTCCCCGCTGTGCCAGTTAGTCCTCGGAGACGCCACGGCTCTCCGGTTGTCAGGGAGCCACGCGCAACAACGCACACCCGCGCAAACACACGCACACACACACGCACACGCACACGCACATAGCCACCGCAACGCTCGCCGGCATTAGTAGGAAGCAATTTTCCACACACCGTGTCAGTTTAGTTTATGTAATTCCCAATGCACAGAAGAGCTGAGGAGCCGCGGAGCCGTGGATGTTGGCTGCATACATTAGGTGACACACTTGCAGCAGCGGCTCCGGACGGGATACGGAACACGCAAGGAGGCCTAGTTAGAAAATATTGCGCTCCTATAATTCCCCGCCTGTTGTTGTTTCCCCCCCCCCCTGATCTCATCAGGTAGATAAAGAAAGGGATTGAAACTGAAACGATGAGATTGTTCAGTGGAAATGGCGTACTTTATGATTCGGCTATTTCCTTATCTTACCCGTATAGGCCTATGCGGATTTGCTGGGCAATGTTTAACATGTTTACGTCCCTTCCAGTCAGTGGAGCCACGCTAGTTTCCATAGGATCCTACACGTACTGTTTGAGAGCAATTAGAAGCGTTGTAAGCATTCAGCCACCAAAGCGCGCAGGCGAACTCCTGTTATTGTTTTGTTTTGATCGTTCGTGGTGATATGTCTAAAATGATCATCAACAACATCATAAGGCTCTTACAAAACGAAGCTGCTTAAAATAGTAGCACAAAGCTGCCTTGCCTCCTAACATCCCCACTTTGTCCTAGAACTCTCAACTCAAAATAATTTGTTTTTAAAATCTTACGGTAGTCACATTCCAGTTGAACCGCTTGGTTCACTGACTCTTTAAACAGTTTGAAACAGAATTGTTACGTGAACTTTAGAAACACGAGGAGACTTTCAATGGATTTTGTTGAGAAGGACATCCAAGGTGAGACGTGGGGTGGAACAACATGGAGAATAACTGGACAGTGGTTCCTCGTCATCTTCTGGGACCCTAAAGGCAGCAGCAGTGGACGGTGTTTGTGGACAATAGCTTCCATATCACTGGCTCTTCTTCTGCCATGAGAGCACCTCACCGAGGGATGTTCTCACAAACTGCGTCCATAATGAGGTCCACTGCTGAACCTTGTGGCTCCGCAGAAGACTGCAGAATGAGGTCTAGTTCTGGGTGGACCTCCTGCCCTCTCTCCCCCCCTCGGTTTCCCAGAGACAGTCGACTGCTTCTGTCAGCACGTTACGCATCGTATATTTCATCGTTAAAAACCACAGATTTGAGTACAACTTTGTTTGAGGAGCGCATTGTGAGACTGTCGTATTGTTTGAATGGGAGTCATTTCTGGAACATTTGAACATGTATTCATGTGCAAATTGACCATAGTGGTGCCTTTCCTCAATGCATCTGGTTTGAGAATTGGTCGCAATTTGTCAGCCCTCCGTCCATTCTTCTCGTTAAAGTCAGACGTGAAGAGGCTTTCAAAATGTATCACCGGTTAAAAAAAACAGACCTAACTAATTGTTATGTCTCTATTAAATCATGTTGCCTCTGTGACCCGACATAATTACTGTTCCGTTTGCATTGGTGGTTTTAGAAGATTTGTGCTTTTAGTACCAAACGACAAATCTAATTGTCATGAATACGATGACAACGTTGCCCTAAACGACTGCGACATCAACGTAACATTCTGCACGGCTGTCGTCCCCCAAGGTGTTTGTTTGGTTCTCAGACGAGGTAATAAATCCTCGTTAACATCTGCACCGCCTATTTCAGTCCGTCCCGAGTGTTCTCGGCTGAGCGCTGATACACGGAGACAAACGCGTTGACACAGTCCACGTGCAAATTCAGTGTCCGCATCGCTCCTGTCTGTCCACATCTGGATACACCCCATCCACAGTGGTGGGACGCCCCGGGGGGGGGGGGGGGGGGGGGGGCTCTCTGTCTGGTCAGGTCAGGAGAGACTCAGACTGTTGTTAAGACTGGGAAGCCCCCCCTGCTGGGGGCTGAGGACCCCCACCGTGACTCTGTGAGGTGACTCTGGAGACGATGGCCTGTTTCTGCTGCCCCTTGACTGCATCTTCACACGTCGGCTGAAGGACAGCACTCAGTACGTTTACATGCAGCAAGAAATTCGAATTTCATTGTATAAGACATCGTTCGGACTTTTTAGTGCATGTAATAATAATAATAATAAATTTTATTTATAGAGCACTTTACATTTAAACAATCTCAAAGTGCTACAATGCAAGCTTAAAAGAAAAGGGGGGCACAAGTTAATAAATGTTAAAAGGCAATAAAATTAGTGGAAAGCTTTCCTGAAAAAATGTGTCTTTAGGCTACGTTTGAAGGCATCAGTGGTCTGTGGGGCCCTTAGATGGTCTGGGAGGGCGTTCCACAGCCTTGGAGCTGCAGAACAGAAGGCCCGGTCACCCATGGTACGGAGCTTGGTTCTGGGAGCTTTGAGGGTGTGTGAAGCTGCGGATCGAAGGTGCGTGTGGGGGGGTGGAAGGTGAGGAGTTCTTTGAGGTATTGGGGGGCTTGTCGGACCTTAATCCGATCCTCGGACTTTTTAAGTGCATGTAAACACCTTAATCCGACCTACTTCGGACCTACTTCGGACATCTCAAAATCGGATAACAACACCTAGATAATTCGTTCATAGTCGCACTTTTAACTGCATGTACAGTATACTCAGCAATCGGATCTGAATCGGATTTTACATTCTGCGCATGCGCATCGCCATTCTGCGCATGATGCGCATAGTGCCACATAGCGTCCGAAGTCAGCCATGCTCTGGCTGTTAATCCGATTCTCTGAACGGTATGTATTCTCGGACAAGTGATCCGGTCTTACGCATGTCATTATCTGATCCGATCAGAAATTCGAATTTCTTGCTGCATGTAAACGTACTGTGTGAGGCCGTCATCCAACATAGAGAGGAAGAAGGGCGCTCAGCAGACGCTTTTGTCCACAGCGACTTACAATCAGGACATTTGTGGAGTTCCACATGTTGGACGGTTGAAGGTGGGGATCGAACCGCCTCCGGTTAGTGGTCGACCCGCTCTACTCACTGAGCTAATGCCACCCCGGTGTGTGTGTGTGTGTGTGTGTGTGTGTGTGTGTGTGGGGGGGGGGGGGGGGGGGGGGATTGATGATGATGATGATGATGATGAAGAGGAGGATCGTTCCGAGTGGAAAGTGCGTAACGAGGTGGTGGCGTTTCTTCAGCTTTCACGGCTTTCAGTGTAAATTCAGAGCGTTGTGTGTACTCTGTCTGTGATGACGAGAGAGAAGTCCTCTGCGCAGCGTGAACCTGACGTTTCCAGGAGGCCAGCCCTCTATGAAGACGCCACGCCATCTCCTCACTTATACATCAAGCGGCTTTGTCCAGGTGTACCTTCACCAGGCCGGCTGTGCAGACCGGACACACCACTGTCCCACTGAAACATCGGTGTGTTGCAAAATGATTACGCAAGATCAAGGTTGAACGTTTCAGGGAAAAAACGATATCACGTGTCATTTCACAATCTGTCCATGAAGACCGACCCTCTGTGGACTTCTTGATGACATGAAGACATTCTTGTTGCGTTGTGTGTGAGGAATAACAGCAACGGAATGATGGGTACCACATCACTGCTGTTGGCTCTATCACGGAGCGCGGCATAAAGTATGGAAAGGGAGTAAAACACAGGAGATGACGACGGGGGGAGAAAATAGGAAGAAGAAGAAGAATTACTCTTTTGATCCCCTGAGGGAAATTTGGTCTCTGCATTTAACCCAATCGTGAATTAGTGGAAATACACTCAGCGCACAGTGATGGTGAGGCACACTGTGAGGTGAAGCACACTAATCCCGAGGCGGTGAGCTGCCAACAGCGGCGCTCGGGGGGGAGCAGTGAGGGGTTAGGTGCCTTGCTCACAGGCACTTCAGCCGTTCGTACTGCTCGGGGTTTGAACCAGCAACCCTCCGGTTACAAGTCCGAAGCCCTAACCAGTAGGCCGCGGCTGCCCCATAAGGCAATATCAATAACAGGGCAGCCGAACTCCAAAAGCCATTCCCTACACACTCTCCATCCTCCTGCCTGTCGCTGGTTCATCTGCTGCCTTTGAGGAGACCGGGCGGCAGCAGACTCAGGTCGCCGAGCGACAGAGAAGCAGCCGGCGTGGAAATCGAGACGCGCCGGCTTCTTCGGTGTGTGGTCGCGTGGACAGCGCCGATCATCTCCGCTGGCCTCGTGGAGGCCGTGTGATGCGTCCTGTGTGGGATGAAGAGCCGATGGGTCCTCAGTCTGAAGCCACTTTACGTGTCGCTTCACTGGATGTTTGTCATGCCGTCGCACTGCGCACTGGAGCAGTGGGAATAACGGTGAGGAGATGAGGATCCAGCATGTTGCAGGAGGAAGGCTGGTCTGGTCCCCCTGAACCTCTGTGGAAAAACACACCTTCACACAGTGATCGTTTTGTACAAACCTTTATTACCGCTCCCCCCCCCCCCCCCCCCCCCTGTTTCTTGTACGTTCCTCCCCGACAGACTGTGCGTGCTGCCAACGTGCCTCTGAGCCCCGATCATGTGGCAGGAACGATGCCTCCTGCCAAAGAGGAGAGAACGCCAGAGTCACATTGATTCACTCCCCCCTACAGACTGTGATTTTTCACAGCTTCCTCCTCCTCCTCCTCCACCACCGCCACCCCCCCCCCCCACCCCCCACCACCTCCACCCCACCATCGCCACCACCAGCGCCACCACCACGGTCTAGATTGACCAAACGTCTCTTTAATGTGTTCCTGGGAGATAAACCGTTTCCCCCTGGCCATTACCCATACCATCCCATGCTTGCATTCATTATGCTTCATCTGATTACTTGATTGCTGGCTAAATGGACTGCTTTACTTCCCCCCGGGGGGAAATAAAGCATAAATATATTTTGTTTGGACAAGATGAGGTGTGCGTCACATTATCACCCCTGGCGTTCTGTTTTTATGTTTTATTCTGTTTGGGTTTTTTATTAAGTTACAGAATGTGATCAGCCTCGCATGTTTAATCAAGTGAAAGTCAAGCTGACGTTCCAATTCTGTGACACCATTGATTTGCATAACGTCTATATTTAGTTTTTCTGTTGCTTC
>JAXIVH010000030.1:1118620-1123620 GCA_036785325.1 Urophycis tenuis | reverse complement strand
TTTGTGTGTGTGTGTGTGTGTGTGTTTGTGTGTGTGCAAGCACATGTGTGAGTATGTGCATCTGTTTGAGGTGTGTGTGTATGTGTGTCTGTGTTTGTGAGCGTGCGCGCACGCACGCCTGTGTGCGTTCTTGTGTGTGTGTGTGTGTGTGTGTGCATGCATGTGTTCGTGCGTGTGTGCCTGTGTGCGTGTGCGTTCCTCTGCGTGTGTGTTTATGTGTGCCTTCCTCTGTGTGTGTGTGTATGTGTCCGTTCCTCTGTTCCTGTGTATGTGTGTATGTGTGTGTGTGTGTGTTTGTGTGTGTGCAAGCACATGTGTGAGTATGTGCATCTGTTTGATGTGTGTGTGTATGTGTGTCTGTGTGTGTGAGCGTGCGCGCACGCGCGCCTGTGTGCATTCCTGTGTGTGTGTGTGTGTGCGTGCATGCATGTGTTCGTGCGTGTGTGCCTGTGTGCGTGTGCGTTCCTCTGCGTGTGTGTGTATGTGTGCCTTCCTCTGTGTGTGTGTGTGTATGTGTCCGTTCCTGTGTTCCTGTGTATGTGTGTGTGTGTGTGTGTGTGTGTGTGTGTGTGTGTGTGTGTGTGTGTGTGTGTGTGTGTGTGTGTGTGGGAGGCAGCAGATGCCTGTCTGTTCCGGTTGACAGAAGATGACATTGATAGTAATGGAAGATATGAAGATTGCCGGTCATGAAAATGAAACTTATTCCCAGCGCAGGATTGGAGGCAACCAATTCCAAGCCTCTAAATGACAATTATAAAGCCTACCAGCACATGGCCGGAGCTATTATCCCACTCACTTCACTCTTGAATCTGAGAGTTCAGTTAAGGCAATGTCATTTGCGTGGAAATGGTTTGGGAAATGTGATTCGCATGCTGCAGCTGAGATGGCTCAGCGTCATCAGTCAGGTTCTTCACAACGACACAGAAAGTTGTTGGCGAATAAACAACCCCATATATCATAGTCCCAGAATAACCACATACAGAAACAACATTCAATATTTAGAGTGATTCTGCTCTAAAACGTAGGAGGTTCATTAGCATTGATTTTATCATAAATAACATTGTCGGCTGTGGGGAATAAGTGTTTTTTAATGGGAGATAAATCGGCCCATTCTGCGATGTAACATTTGTAAAATACTTTCTAGGAGTCAAACAGGCACTGACAAAAGGGCAATCCAAAGTGGCTACAATGACAAGTGAATGACTGAGATTTAATACCTGGCAAATGCATTAATACAATTCAAGCCTCTTTACGGTGAACTCTGACAGACTGCACATTGGACATCAATTATGGCTTGACCTCAATTGACATGATCCTTGACTTGGACCTTTACAGAGAGAGAGAGAGAGAGAGAGAGAGAGAGAGAGAGAGAGAGAGAGAGAGAGAGAGAGAGAGAGAGAGAGAGAGAGAGAGAGAGAGAGAGAGAGAGAGAGAGAGACAGACAGACAGACAGAATGAGAGAGAGACAGACAGACAGACAGACAGACAGACAGACAGACAGACAGAACGAGAGTGAGAGAGAGAGAGAGAGAGAGAGAGAGAGAGAGAGAGAGAGAGAGAGAGAGAGAGAGAGAGAGAGAGAGAATGAGAGAGAGAGACAGACAGACAGACAGACAGACAGACAGATGGATAGAGTGCATGCACGTGGATGTAGAGTAGCAGTGTTCAAAATTATTGATTCAGAAATTGATGCAGAAATGGTTCTTAAAAGACATTATTGATGATCAGAATTGATAGAGAGGTGTGGTGACATGTTAAATGGCATGGGCATAATGAGTGAGAGAGCAGTGAGGCTGTCAGCTCTTTCTATCCCGCTGCCTCATAGCATTCACTCCACATGAGGGACTGGAGGTCTGCCTAGCAAGTGAAATATCATTACAAAACAGAAAAGAGCATTGCGCGAATAAAGAGCGTTTAAGAGACGCATCTCGAGAGGATGAGGGTTGGAGAGCGAGAGAGTGAGAAAGACGGAGCGAGGCGAAGACGCGAGAAAGAAAGACGCGAGGTCCTGTCGTTTTGTCTGATGGGATTCGAACCGAGTATTTAACACTTCTGAATGCCTGAATACCGAACAGCGCAGAGTAGACTCACTACGGATACACGATATGTGTTTTAAATCTTTGAAAGTGTGACTTCTAAGTAAGAGTTTTCCATGCCAACGCTTGTCTTAATACGTAGGCTAAATGTAATGCACACCATGGAGACATTCCAAACGTTAATCTGTAAAACAATTAGAGCAGCGCAGATCACCCTATGGATCCATACATCCATACATCCATATGTGATGCTGTGCAACTATCGCACGTCTATCTTTGGAAAATAAGCCACAGCCTTCATCCACAACTATAAATTATTCCATTGAAGGTGTTACGCTAGAATGTGTTTTATGCCGCTGTCGTAAATAATTACATTTGAATTTCTAACCACGTCGAGACCGTTTTCGTATTCATTAAATCCCAATATACTATCTCCAAAGACATATGCCGTGTGTCCGGTATGCATCAGCCTATAGCTGCAATAGTCGAAACTCACCTCAACGACCAAGAGAAAAAGATCCTCGGCCGGAACTTCACAGGACTGGGACTTGAGAATTACGGCTGTTCCACAGCCTTTGGCTCCATCTCCCTCTCTCTCCCTCTCTCTCTCTCTATCTTCCTCTCTTTCTCTCTCGTTTCTTTTTTTTGTTGTGCCTCTCAATGCCCTGCAGCGTTTACAGCAACAGAACTGATTCCGGCCGAATCACAGTTTCCCAGAGGATGCACACTTGGTGATGCGGTACGTGCACCTGGGTCTCCACCGGCTGAGCGCTGTGGTGGAGGACGAGGACGGCGCGCCAGTTAACAGGAGTTTGGAATCCTCTCTCTCTCGCCCCATCAGGGGCCGCAAGGAGCGCACCGTAGGTACACACAGGGACGAGGGGTTGCGTTTGTATAACAGCGACATCTAGTGGCGATTGTAACAAACTACACGAGTACGAAACAAAATCTGGTGAGGTTGCGGACTTGGACTTTCTTATCTTATTTTATCTTATCTTATGTTGCGGGCATTGTATATGCCCAGAACCTGCAGCGTGGGCATTGATTTATTGTTTAATACATTTTAAAGGGGAGTAAAGGCCATTTTTCATGAGCTATCTGTTGTATCTGATTATAGAGAGAGGGAGAGGAAGAGAGAGAGAGAGAGAGAGAGAGAGAGAGAGAGAGAGAGAGAGAGAGAGAGAGAGAGAGAGAGAGAGAGAGAGAGAGAGAGAGAGAACTAATTTGTCTTTTTTTTTTTACAATAAGGTGCCAGTGTGTTTCAAGTCAAAGATTCAGTCAAAAAAATCCCGTCCCCGCCCGTCTGTTTATATAGGAAACGACTGGCATCGAGTTTAGGCCACAATTGCCACCCTGTGGATGAGATCATTTGTTTGTCTGGGTTGCCCGTGGACCCAGCATTGTGCAGGGAGCCACGCCCCGCAGTCCACCACCACATCCGGGCGACCGCTCGCTGCTTCACAAGCCTGCGAAAATGGCGACTGCAGGGAGGAGTGCTTTATTATCATCCACATCATCAGGACCTAAGAGCACACTGGAAAACCCAAACCCCGAAGATGAAGACGGACAGAACTTGTGGTACGAACAGGACATCACGTCCGTTTTTTAAAAGTGATTGATTAGACGAGTTGGGTGCGTTGAGAGCAGCGTTGTGGAGGGGTGAGGATGGTTTGACAGCTAGCCTGCTAACGCTGTTAGCATCAGCACCATAGGGATGAGTGGGGATCGGTTAGCCTCTTGTATGGTGACAAAGCAGCAACGGGGGTAACTGTCAGTGGTCGGGAGACGAGCACGCCTCGCATGATTAAATAACCTTCGATGTGTCGTTCTCTGCTGTGTCTGTAGGTCGACCATCCTGAGTGAAGTGTCGACCCATTCCCGATCGAAGCTCCCGTCTGGGAAAAATGTCCTGGTTATGGGTGGGTATCTTTCTTTTGGTTGATTATTTGTGTGCCAGGCTGTGCGTTTGGGTTGACGCTAGCCTTGCTAGCTGGTGTGATCATCACTGTGTGTCGAGGGGATGAAAACAAAACAGGACTCGTTGGCCCGATCGATCCTAAATGGTCGATGCTTTTGTTTCAATAGCGCATACAGCAGGGATGAACCAGCTAAACTCGCCGCATCATCGGAGTGTCGGCAGGTGTATTGTACCATCCCAGCTCCCCCCGCCCGACCCATCCCATCATCCATCCCATCACCCAGCCAGCCTCGCCTTGAATGAGATCGTATGAGATGTGGCGTCCCACTTTAAAGCGATGCAAGTCATCCTAGCATAACATAGCACACACGGCTAGTTTTTTTTTGTGTTTAACGTTGCATGGCTGCATCATGAGTAGCCTATATTTCGGCATGCATATTAAATGTGAGGTACACGGGCTGTTGGGGGGGCAGTCCACACACACACACCGTCCACCACATCCGCCACGTAACGGCATACCATGGGATAATCCCTTGCCTGCCTACCAATGCCAGCTAATCAGCGTAGTGGGTTGGTCATGCAGACTCGAGGTACAACGCTGGATGTGAGACGGGTCATCTCCAGCCTGTCAGAAAGACTCCATGGAAACGCCTTGCTGTACACTCTGTGTCCCGCCTGATTGGTTAGGCAAGCAAGCAAGGAAGCTGGCAAGCAAGTCCATGACCTCATCATTATTATGCCAACTCTTTACAGCAGTAGTGGAGTCCACATCCATGTAAATCCATGTACATAAATGTAATAATCTGAATCAATAAGCAGAGTACATGATGATTCAGATGTTTTTCTTGGCTTCTGTGTGATTTGTGTGAACACATGCATATATGCATGGTTATAAGCGTGCCCAGACACATACTACAGACTGTTGTATAACGTTATGACATGCTGGATCAGTTAAACACGTTTGGCTGGCTGGATGTTGAATATACAAGGTTTTAACGGAATCAATTTGTTTACTTGATCCTTGCCAAATCCAGTTGTAATATCTT
>JAXIVH010000030.1:1078620-1113620 GCA_036785325.1 Urophycis tenuis | reverse complement strand
TTACATTTGAATTGTGTATGTAAATGTTTTAAACCCGCCCCCATACAAATACTGTGTGTGTGTGTGCGTGCGTACGTGTGCGTGTGCGTGTGCGTGTGCGCGTGTGCGTGCGTGCGTGTGCGTGTGCGTGTGTGTGTGTGTGTGTGTGTGCGTTTATGTACACAATTGCAGTCCTTGCTGGCGAAGCAGCCCGCCGCCAGCGCCGGCCGACCCGTGGTGAGTGTTCCTCCTCTTTAACCCTCGCGGCGCCGTGGCGAGCACGCGGCCCCGCCTCACGGACCCACAGAACGCGTCTAATCTCATCTGTTCTGGTCCACAGGACACGGCCACCAGAGCCCCCAGCGGCTCGCCGCGGACCAGCAACCGGTCGGCGGCGGCTAACGTGGCGAACACCATGCCGCAGTCAGGTGGGGGGAAAACCCACGGGAACGCAGCGATCCGCCCTCTTTTTTCTCTCCTTCTATACGGCCCCCTTTTTCACTGGGATGGGAACGGAATGAGAATTTGCAAAGTGTGTCATTTGCTGCTTGAGATGACGTGTGTGTGTGTGTGTGTGCGCGTGTGTGTGTGTGTGTGTGTGTGTGTGCGCGTGTGTGTGTGTGTGTGTGTGTGTGTGTCTGTGTGTGTGTGTGTGTGTGTGTGTGTGTGTGTGTGTGTGTGTGTGTGTGTGTGTGTGTGTGTGTGTGTGTGTGTGTGTGTGTGTGTGTGTGTGTGTGTGTGTGTGTGTGTAACAGGTCAGACGAGCGAGGGGGTGCTGGCCAACTTCTTCAACAGTCTGCTCACAAAGAAGGCGGGCGCTGGGGGGCCGGGGACACCAGGCAGCGCAAACAACACCCCCGGGACCGTGCGCAAGTCAGGTGGGCCAGGGGGCAGACACACACGCACACACACACACACACACACACACACACATACGCACACACACACACACACGCACACACACACATACACACACACATGCCCATACGCACACACGCCCATACACACACACACACCCATACACACACACACACACGCACATACACACACACACGCACACACGCACACACACGCACACACACACAGAGACACACACGCCCATACACTCACACACACGCACACACGCACACACACACACATACGCACACACATGCCCATACGCACACACACACACATGCCCATACGCACACACACACACACGCCCATACACACACACACACGCACATACACACACACACGCACACACACACAGAGACACACACGCCCATACACTCACACACACGCACACACCCGCACATGCACACACACACACACACGCACACACCCGCACATGCACACACACACACATGCACATACACACACACACACACACACACACACATGCACATACACACACACATGCACACACACACACACACACACACACACCTTTAGCTGTCCCTTAATGTTGACGATGGGTATGAAGAGTTTCACCTTGTCACCTGACCCTGAGGTGGTGTTTGTCGGTCCTCTGTTCAATTCCACGCGCTCACTGTCGCCAACTAGTGGTTGTGGAAATGTACTGCACGTGATTCAAATTCACGTTTACCTGAAACTATTGTAACTGAAGCCCGCGTTGTCACTCCCAACACTGCATCTTTCATTCATTCCACGGTCTATCGTCTACTGGGCTGCTTTGTTTTGCGTTTAGTGGGTGTTTCATGTTACCTCGGGTCCTGTCGTTTAGTTTCACTCACCTTTTGATTTTCTCCACCTGTTTTTTTTTCCCCCCTTCAGAACCCTGAAAGCAATGAGGTCTCTATTCCCGTAGCGCGTGGAGTCTCCACTGTTCTCACCGTCTCTGGCACTCGTTGTCCTCCTGCATTATCTCTAACACCCCTCATAATCTGTGTTCACCTGTGTGTGCGCGCGCGTGCTCGCCTGTGTGTGTGTGTGTGTCTGTGTGTGTGTGATGGGAATGGCTAGTCCGAGGATGCTGGCCACGTTAAGGTGTGTGAGGGAGAGTTGTCCCAATCAACCAATCACCGCTCATGTGCATTCGCATTTGACCCCCCCCCCCCCCTTCCATACCACCCAATCCCTGACTCCCACTTTGTCAACGTCGTGGCTCA
The DNA here is from genome assembly GCA_036785325.1 of Urophycis tenuis. NCBI lineage: Eukaryota > Metazoa > Chordata > Actinopteri > Gadiformes > Phycidae > Urophycis > Urophycis tenuis. Next base: position 1,111,530 of record JAXIVH010000030.1, on the reverse strand, counting down.
AGCGCCATTTCTTCTCTATTTTATTTTGTCCATTTAAATAAGTTATTTCTTAGAGAGAAACCGCCATGAAATCAGCACCAACCATAATTCACTGTAGTTTTAAAAAAGCAAGTCACGTGATCTGGTAGCAGTTTAAGACCTATTCACAATGACGGTTTCACCGCGGTTGGGTGTAGTTGGAATGTAGTGTGTGGCGTGTTTTCTCATCCATGAGCCCAGGTTGAAATATTTAACAATAGTAGCTCTCTCTCTCTCTCTTGTTACCATTAAGGATTCCCAGGCCACTCATACTCACTTAATCATCACTCATAACAGTAATTTGATTTGGGGGACAAAATGAGGGCAATATCTTACAATTCGTGGTCGATGCCAGACCGATTACTTGATCCCGCTAGTTTAAGATTAATGAAACAAACACTCTCATAAAAAAAACAATTCCTAGACAAGGGCGCAGCCAAAGTCATGTGAATGACATCAGGGGTTTGACTCCAGGAGTAGAAGAGTTGGAGCATTTTCAGAGACAGCGGTCATCCACTAATTGAAATTGAAACTTTTTCACCCTAACGAGCATTTTAATTGAATAACCCCCGTCCACCCTTTCACATTCTCTCCCCGTCGATCCACAGTCTCGGTCTGTTCTCCTCACATGTGGCATGGATCCCGCACCCCAACATCAACCCATCGTTTTGCATGCACCTGTGACTCTCGATACCCGCATTATATGCATTGTGAACATCCATGTGCATCGCTGGTTTCCACATCCGTGCGTCCCCACGCGTGTGTGAATGAGTGTGTGAGATATTTGCATGTGCGCTCTGCTTGCATGACTATTTTCTGACAACCTTTTACAAATGAGTGTTACTGATTTCATGTGTGTGTGTGTGTGCATGCGTGTGCGTGTGTGTGTGTGTGTGTGCGTGTGCGTGTGTGTGTGTGTGTGTGCGTGTGTGTGCGCTGCAGGTTCCAAGCTGGGCCTGAGCGACGTGCAGGCGGAGCTCGACCGCATCTCCAACCGGGACAGCGACTTGGACCTCCCCAACGCCAACGACAGCGGCGCTACAGACGGCCAGGACACATGAAGACCACCCGTTCACACAGACGCACACGCACGCACGCACACACACACACACACACACACACACACACACACACACACACACACACACACACACACATTTGCCTCGACTCTCTCTTCTCCCCCTTCCTCACTTGGAGCGTCCATCCATCTCCCTCCTCCTCCACTGAGACTTCATGGGGAGTAAGAAGGGAATGAGGAACATCCTGCTTTTACCCTTTGCCTGTCATCTTGCTATTTTACCCCTTCCCCCCCGCGTCTCCCCCACACCAGGACCAGAACGGTAACCCTCCCCTCCTCTACCTCACCCACTGCAGCCGTCTCCCGCCCGGCCTTGATACATGTCATCCTCCCACCGCTCCCGCCCCTCCCCCCCCCATGCTTCTCTCTCCCTGCACCCCTGGGTGCTAAGTGGCCGTGTTGTGTTGGCACGGCCAGGAGTTGGTTTGTCGACCGCGCGTCCGATTGACTGTCCTTTGTGAGGGGGGGGGGGGGGGGGTAAACGAGGAAGGAAGGAAGGAGGGAGGGAGAGAGGAAAGGGTGTGTGTGTGTGTGAGAGGGGGTGTAAGGAACAACGTGGGCTGAGAATGTGCGACAGAGGGAGAGAAGGTCGTCCTTCAAAATATTTTGGTTTGCCGTAACACGACCGACCCAAATATATATTTTTTCCCTTTTAGTCCGACCGACTTGCCAGTTGTAAACTTGTAAGCTTTAAAGACCGCTCGTTTTTTAGTTTTTTTTACTCTTCAGTCAACTAATGCAAATACATTAAAACCCTATTAGTTATATTTTAGTAAGTATTGTGAATATAAATTGCCTACATACACACGTAGGCTACATTCTTTCTTTTATATAAAAACCTGTGGCGTCATCCATGATCATGTTTGCACCATTGGTTTCTGCATGGTTTACGTATGTCACACTATGAACTATATGACACATTCGCTTCATTTCATCAATGGTTCGCGCTTCTCTGTAATGATGGCTGCGGCTGCAGTAAAGAAAATGTTTGCGGTCACTGTTCAAAGTTATACGGGTTCTGGCACCGTAGCAATACATTTAAAAAATGCATTGAAATATCTTGACACCACTATAACATGACACGAAGTTCTGGAAGACCTGCGCCGAGATCTTAACCCATCCCTTCTCCCCTCGAGTATTACAGTGACCGTGTCGACTGATGTCAAGGAGACTGCTAAACTTTTACGGGTTGGAGACGCAGTCAGTGACGTCCCAATATGCAAATTTGTTTCAATTCATACCGACGTAATCACCATGACCAAAATTGTGCTTTTTTTTTTACTTTGAATTTTAACCTTTTCTTTTTTTTTTTTTTGTTACTGCAAACAAATATTTTTAAGGATGGCCTAAGTAGGTGAGCAGATAAGAAAAGATGAATTTGCAAGAGGAAGAGAAAGAGGGGTTGGGGGGTGAGATGAGGAGGGGGGGGTGCTAATGGCCGACGCCTCGTCTGTTTGCGTTTGCAGAGGCATTTAGAGGAGCTTTTATAAGGACAGGATGTGTGGAAGCAGGGGGGAGTGTTGGGATGTGGGAGGGACTGGTTTGTGTGCTTTTATGCAACGGCTTTATCTCATGAGGGTGGGGGACATGGCATGCTTGGCCAGTAGTTTAGACACTTTTTTTGGAAAAGAGAACAAATATGCTAAATAACACTGAAAACACTTTTTTTTTTGTAGGATGTATGAATTAACAGTATTATTTTTGTTTGTGTGTGTGTGTGTGTGTGAGAGAGAGAGTGTGCATGCATGTATGTATGTATGTATGTATGTATGAAAGGTGGGGAGGGAAGAAGAATTACTTTATCCTTGAAGTTGCGTTGAATTTATGAGATTCTGGCGGTCTGCATTTTCAACCAAAAACATTACTATGCTCTTAAACTTTGAACATTCACAGCCGGTGCACACAGCGTCATTACAAACAGTACCACACCATATTTCACTTTTTTTTGCGATACACTACAAGAAGCAAGGAAAAAAAATACACAAAACTTAAAATACCACTACACATTTCAGGGGAGGAAGGGGGGGGGGGCGTCCAACATGGTGGCCATTTCTCCAGCTGGCCTACTTCTGCCTAAGGTGAACACCGCTCTTACCAGATGATATCAAGACAGGACACATGGAAAGGCACCAAGTAGCTGAGATGTAATTGTACAGATAGGGGCCGCTAGCATTTCAACTCCTTAGTTGCTGTGGGCCACTTGGGGAGAGGGTTTTGGGGGCGTGGTCTAGGTTGGGGTGGGGATTTGGGGGTGTGGTTTGGGAGGGGGGTAGTCTAAGTTGGGGTGGGAGTTTAGGGGCGTGGTCTAGGCTGGGGCGGGTTACCAGGATGGGGAGGGTCAGAATGTACAGTCATTGTCTCGCTGATTTGGTCCTGCTCTTTCAGTGCCCCGTGTTGGCGTTTGTATAATCAGATCTGTTAATCAGTTCATTAAAAAGGTGTATTTATTCGGATTCAACTCCTGTGTTATCATTCTGTTTTTCACAAATGCTTTTTGTTTTACACACCCACAAAATGTTTGGTAGCTCTGCATTAAATACTGTATCTCAAGAAAGTAATCATTTTTTTATCAATTAATCTCCGTTTGTGATTCTATGACTACGGTGAAACAAGATACTCTACAACCCTGGTATTTTGTTCGGTACGAAATATTGTTGTGTTTTACACTTCAAATAATTGGGAGGTGCAGTTGGTATAGAAGTTAGCGATTACATTCATGTTTTTTCATATTGTTTGTTGGTTAAAATATACACCTTTTTTTCTTTATTGATATCAGGTAATAATTGGAGTGTTGATCTTGTTTTCATGTGGCGTAGAGGTCGTGAAGTTAGAGGTCACGTGAGATGGTTGCACAGAATCTCTGAATCTCTAATAATTACTCACCAATCTGAATGAAAAATATATCTTGTCTGATCCAATTATTAATTATTATCGATTGATGGTCAGCTTCGTAGGTAAGTGAGTTTGATGTTTGATGCAAATGACGAAAGGGAAGAAAGTAGTCAACAGAATAGGTTGGACTTTGAAAAGATCTAACCACAATGTTGGAAACTCATCAGAAACCATTAAGTGAAAAATGTGTGCTTCTCCAAGTGAAGGGGCACATAAAGCAAACCAATTAATCAAACGTGTTGTACTGAGCATACATTACACGTTATCGTTGGAAGGGCCAACACTAGTTCTTCTCATGAATCACAAACATTCAATTTTCATGAATTCACAACCCCCACAGCATACCTTTTTAACCACGAATTTGCAACCTGGTATAAGTATTAAGCTCAGAAACACGTATTAAGTAGTAAATAGGCAAATCGTTATCTCAGTTCTCTCTAACATGAATTCAAAAACTTTATATCACAGCGCCCTATATTTCCGAGTGCGGCAGAATATTTTTTCTTCCCTCGCCATCTTGATCGTCGACTCACCAGCGGAGGCATCATTTGTAGCGGAGCAGCAGCGGGTGTGGTTCGGACTTTTACGGGTGGTTCACCTAGCAGTCCTTTCCTCGCTTTCACCTACCGAAGAACGCCAAATCGTCCTGACAAAAACACAGAGGAGCGGCTCGACACGGGTAACGATCGAATCATTTCTATCATTGTCCATTACTTTAAATCGCGTGACCATCCCCGTTTTTAAACAAAACCAAAACCCATCTTTAATGAGTGGGGTCCGGTGGGGTTCAGATTGGACTGGCAGCATAGCAGGTTTTGTACGCTTGGATCTACTTTCCGTACGAGCTGGTTAGCCACAGCCAGCCAGACCTCTCCATGCAGGGTGGATTTAACCAGGAACACACCGCATACCCGTCTGCGTGTTTCTTTCTTAACCACCGTGGTTTAGTGTTGTTTGTGCATTCCGTCGGGACACACGTTCACACACCGTGAGCTCACCAGAAAGCAGTGTTTGTTTATGTTAGCTAGCTGGCATGCTAGCCATGCTAACGGACGACTGCTAGGGTAGCTCCCAAGGTAAAATAGCCAACCTGTTAGCGAGCGAATGTTGAATAATGTGTGTACGCTTTTACGTGTCTATACATTTTTAATCGTGTGGCGTCATACATGATCCCGTGTAGCTTTAGCATTTGGCTATGCCAATGCCTGGTTCACGGTCATGTGTATGTGTGTGTGTGTGGAGGCATGGGAGTGATAGAGAGGCGGAGGCAGAGTTTTTCTCAGTGGAAATCCAAGCTGCGAGGTCTGAAGTTGGCCGCGGCGGGGGGAGGGGAGAAGCACGCCTTTGATGTGCCTCTGAATGGTGAATTGTGTTCACGCTGGCCTGGAAATACCCACCGCTCTGCTCTGTCGGCTGGAGGTGGAGGCACGCAGGCATTTCCCCCCTCAGCCACAGTTCTAAGTAAAAAACCAGCACTTCCCATTCCAGGCACCTCACACAGGTAGCGTTGTGGACGGTGCGGGACTGGAAGTAGATGGTTATAAATATGATTTTTTTTAATGTTTTTTTTTTTTGCTTTTGAGTTCATGAACTAAAAGTTTTGATTGCGATTTCAAAAGACTTTTGTCTTTGCCTTTACACAGATTTATTTTTTCGGGCTGAGGTCAAGCAAGAACAATGGCTACCCAGTGTAAGTAGAAGCTTTATTCAATTGTTACCGTTCAAAGTATTATTATATAAACTTTACATCCGAGTATTTTAATGTTTTACGTCTCGTTATGTCAATATTCAATGCACAACCTGTTTTTCTAATTGTGGTGTGCTTTTGAAAGACACAATTTCTCCCTTAGTTTCACACACACACACTCCCAATGTATTGAAATCCCCGCTGCTCCTTCCTCCCGTCTCCTCCTGGTGGCCCGTGTTCCCGGTGCAGCTGATTTGATGGAGCTGGACATGGCCATGGGGGACAGCAAGGCTGCGGTGAGCCAGTGGCAGCAGCAGTCCTACCTGGACTCAGGCATCCAGTCTGGGGTCACCACCTCCGCTCCCTCCCTGAGCGGCAAGGGTAACCCGGACGTGGAGGACGATGACCCCGGCCTCTACGACTGGGAGTTCAACCCGCCTTTCACCCCCGAGGCTGCAGGTACGACCCCAGTGGTGCACACCCAGTGTGGATAAAGGACCCCCCCCCCCCCCCACCCATCCCCCCAAGCATAGGTGAAGCTAAACTCGCGTAACTCACCGCAGACATGGAGGGCTGCGCCATGACCAGGGCCCAGCGCGTGCGGGCGGCCATGTTCCCCGAGACCCTGGAGGAGGGCGTGCAGATCCCGCCCACCCAGCTGGACTCCGCCCACCCCACGGCGGTGCAGCGTCTGGCCGAGCCCTCCCAGATGCTGAAGCACGCCGTGGTCAACCTGATCAACTACCAGGACGACGCGGAGCTGGCCACGCGCGCCATCCCCGAGCTCACCAAGCTGCTCAACGACGAGGACCAGGTACGAGCCCCGGAGCGCCGCCATTGGTGGACCCATGACAATGCAGCCTTTATTCAGACCAATGGGAGAGCAGAGTCTCCTAGGAGTAGGACAAGTGTTTCCCCTGTGAAAACACTGAAAACACGACTAATCACAATCACAGCCTAAATCTCAACTTGTACCAGTGGATTCATTTTGGAGGCACTTTTGTAGCTGTGAAAAATGTCTGATAGGGTTTCCAGCGATGTACACGTATGGAAAGTCAGTTTAATCTCTATGAAGAGGTTTAATGGACTGAACAGACTGTATTTGATATACAGTTGAGGTGGGTTAACACACGCAATAGAGCTCCATTGGCCCTGCAGGTCTTTACCTGCTTATTACTGTTGTAGGTTGGTTAATTGTTGTTGGTTTTTTGTATGATAGTGTTGACCACAACAGCTTTCACTGTTTGGGTTGTCGGCTCATCCAAGTTAGCAAGTTAACGTTATGTTACTCAAGTTTTTTTTACCCTTGGCGAAACAGAAAAGCCCCCTGAAAGGTGGACCGAGTTCTTATATTAGTATGTTGTAAAGACTGGACATTTGCTATTTCACACTTGGTTTGCTGAGTATCACAAACTATTTCGATGATGGTACAAATAAGTGGCTTTGAACTTGGAGCTGTGAAGCACTTTTCCTGTGGATGCGTGGGGATCGTCTAAAATGTGCATGCAGCACAATGTTAAACTGCACTGTCGTTGAAATCACAGGATGAAAAATAGCGTAAACTATATATTTTTTTGTGTGATCAGAAGCACGGCATTTTAATTTTCACAACCACGCAACAACGACAACAACGGCCGTCAATATTTTAACAATGCGCAGATGCTCACATTACACTCCTGATGTAAGCAGACTCAAAACATCTTTCTACTTCATAGACCAACGGGTAAGCTCAGCACCCCCCTCCAACACTGTGTGTGTGTGTGTGTGTGTGTGTGTGTGTGTGTGTGTGTGTGTGTGTGTGTGTGTGTGTGTGTGTGTCTGTGTCTGTGTCTGTGTCTGTGTGTGTGTGTGTGTGTGTGTGTGTGTCTGTGTCTGTGTCTGTGCGCCCCCGTCTCCCTCCAGGTGGTGGTGAACAAGGCCGCCGTGATGGTGCACCAGCTCTCCAAGAAGGAGGCGTCTCGCCACGCCCTGATGCGCTCGCCCCAGATGGTGTCGGCCGTGGTGCGCGCCATGCAGAACACGGGCGACGTGGAGACGGCCCGCTGCTCCGCCGGCACGCTGCACAACCTGTCCCACCACCGCGAGGGGCTGCTCGCCATCTTCAAGTCCGGCGGCATCCCCGCGCTGGTCAAGATGCTCGGGTGAGAGGAGAGGGCGAGAAGGCAGAGCCCGGGGGGGGGGGTTTAGACTCTGTGGATGTCGATGAGCTAATGCTAACTTAAAGTTGGTGTGAACCTGAGCATCCCTTCAGCACTCTATTGTTATGGGGCCTGTACATCAGAGTGCATCATGGGATTTGTTGTTGGCGAGAGAACCTACGAAAGACTCTGCGAAAAAGGCTAAAGAATGTTATTTTCCATCGTCGGCGGCACAATGTAAATTGTAACGGAGTTACAAGTTAGTTTTGCCGAATCTCGCATGAGAAAAGGCGATGGCAGTTTCAACCACAACAAGGTCTCCTCTGTAATGACATCAGTTCAGGATTAAAAACTAATCGGTGACCAACCACACCGACATTCCATTGCTCCTATGCTTCCGAAATGGCACGGTTCATTGCACTGAGACGTTTGCAGAGTGCACACCATGTACTGGCCTTCAAAGGCTGTGGGGCACTGGTACACGGCCTCTGGCCTAATTAATCCTCATTGAGATGCTGCCGAGTGGAGAATTCTGTTATTGCCACTTGTTATACTTATGGGGCTTTTCATTTGTCGGAGAAGGTTGGATATTGCATTTAATCACTTTGGTTGTCTTTGTTTTTTTATGCTGCTGAATGAAAAACAGCCGTGTTGTGTTTTGTTCTGTGAAGTGCTCTTTGGCTGCCCCTGCAGTTTATACCTCTGCTGTGATGTAATTGGCCAAATCAGACGTCTAAAATCAGTGCGTCAGCATACCACTTCGGAGTGGGGCGCCTGTCATCATTTTTCCCTTTACTTTGGTTGAAGAAGCACCCTCACAACTTATTCAACACATGCTTATGTGCAATTCAATCTTCAACCTTCAACCACTGGCTTTGTTTAACGTCGGCCCCCTCTCTCACTGCGCTCCCGTCATTATCTGTGCCGTTTGCTTACGTGACTCCTCTCCTCTTCATCCCCCCGTTGCCGGGGTGCAGCTCACCAGTGGACAGCGTGCTCTTCTACGCCATCACCACCCTCCACAACCTCTTGCTCCACCAGGAGGGAGCCAAGATGGCCGTGCGCTTGGCCGGCGGCCTGCAGAAGATGGTGGCCCTGCTGGCCAACACCAACGTCAAGTTCCTGGCCATCACCACCGACTGCCTGCAGATCCTGGCGTACGGCAACCAGGAGAGCAAGGTACCGCATGTATTGACATTGGCATGGACACACTGTGAGTCAACTAGTGCTTCAATTTATTATTGACCTTTTTTATGGCACGCCTTTTTTAATGTTTTCTGCAACATGCAGTTCAAGCCAAATTCGTGTCTACCAGGTCTGGCTATGAATGGCTGTGCCTTATTGAAGTCTGTCTGTCTGTCTGTTGTTTAGCTGATCATTCTGGCCAGCGGCGGCCCGCAGGCCCTGGTCAACATCATGAGGACCTTCACCTACGAGAAGCTGCTGTGGACCACCAGCAGAGTGCTCAAGGTCCTGTCCGTCTGCTCCAGCAACAAGCCAGCCATCGTCGAAGCCGGTATGTACCCACAAGGTGGGCGTCACCCGGTTAGATGTTTTGCTGCCATTGTGGAGGAGCAATGGGTTGACACGGGGAGCAGCTAGCTGACTGAAGGGTCTGTGTCTGTAGGAGGCATGCAAGCCCTGGGGCTCCACCTGACCGACCCGAGCCAGCGCCTGGTCCAGAACTGCCTGTGGACCCTCCGGAACTTGTCAGATGCTGCCACTAAACAGGTAACCACACACACACACACACACACACACACACACACACACACACACACACACACACACACACACACACACACACACACACACACACACACACACACACACACACACACACACACACACACACACACACACACACACACACACACACACACACACACACACACACACACACACACACACACACTGTGCACATGGCCTCTGCTTTACAAACGCGTCAATTCACGGTTGCCCTTAAATGCCCTCTGCGTCGTCGGCCATCTTGTCTTCCCCGTGTCTGCAGGAGGGCATGGAGGGCCTCCTGGGGACCCTGGTGCAGCTGCTGGGCAGCGATGACATCAACGTGGTGACGTGTGCTGCGGGGATCCTCTCCAACCTCACCTGCAACAACTACAGCAACAAGCTCATGGTCTGCCAGGTACGTCCCGGGAGGCAGACTCACTCACTCACTCACTCACTCACTCACTCACTCACTCACTCTCCCACTCTCCCACTCTCTCACTCTCTCACTCTCCCACTCTCCCACTCTCCCACTCTCCCACTCTCCCACTCTCCCACTCTCCCACTCTCCCACTCTCTCACTCTCTCACTCTCTCACTCTCTCACTCTCTCACTCTCTCACTCTCTCACTCTCTCACTCTCTCACTCTCTCACTCTCCCACTCTGCCCGAGCACGGCAAAGGAACATGGGTCATGTTAAAGCAGGCTGCAAGAAGAGGGGGACGGGGGAATGTATGACGTTGTGCTTGTGCTAAAAGATTATCCAAATGTAATATTCAAAACATTGTAAGCTCTTAACCACTGATCAGATGTCATAGCATCAGTGTGATGCTTGAAGAGCAGGGTGTCCCGGGGTCCGTCTCACCCTTGCGTCGTCCTCCAGGTGGGGGGCATCGAGGCTCTGGTGCGCACCGTGCTGCGGGCCGGGGACCGCGAGGACATCACGGAGCCGGCCGTCTGCGCCCTGCGCCACCTGACCTCCCGTCACCAGGACGCCGAGATGGCCCAGAATGCAGTGCGCCTCCACTACGGCCTGCCCGTGGTGGTCAAGCTGCTGCACCCTCCCTCCCACTGGCCACTCATCAAGGTGCGCGCACTCGGACGCACGTCCGTACCCTTGTCGAGCTGCGGCCTGACGTGGGTCATACCGTTGACATGCGGTCTTACATGACATCCATGTGTACGGTAACCGTTTGGCAGATGCCATCCAAAGCAACCTGTGGATGATACGGACGCGTGTCATTAACCTCTTCTTCCCTAGAGGACCCATATCCGGGCCAAAATGCGAAGATGTGCGAATGTGCTGATGGGACACGCCCCTTGAAATATCTCTACTTTTAGTCTCTCATAACACTGTTGGCTAAATTAAACACAATTCCAAGCCCAAACAAAACAACAATCGAGTAACAAAATATTTTCATAACTGCACAGCAATAGCAAATAGCAATCTATTTTCTTTTCATGTTGGCTATACAAGCTATATCATTCATGTGAAAGCTGAGACTCCACTCCACTTCCAACAGTCCAAACCACTCTGCAAAAATTGGAAAAGCCGTCAAAACAAAATCCTTTTTCTAGTTACAACCTCAAATTATGTCTCATCTTGTTGTTTTTGTCTTCAGTGTTTTCTGGCAAACGACCACCGTATCGATTATTCCAGTGGCTGGGCACCATTTTGAAACCACACAATGGTTTGACAATCGATGTGTAGTAGCTAAAGGTTTCACTGGGAATACAGGGTCAATTGGTGTCAAGGAGAACTGTCTTTATCACCATCTGGTGGCCGGATGGTGCGGTTGTTTGGCTTGGTCTCGTTACATTTGATTCACTCTGAAGGGATCAAATGTCAGAATTGATCAATGGGACATATCCCATTGACACTGTTGATGTCATCGCCTTTTTGTTTTGTCATTTTTGCATTGGCTTTGTTTATTTTACAGACAAATCTGGACCCTGGTTGGTATCAGATGTTGTAAAATGGCCCTTTAGTACTGCCAACAGATAATGTGCTAGATGTTGTTATTGGATAACTAAAACATGAAATGTATAATGAAAGAGTTTCATAATTCAGTCTGACCCAATAGCATCCGCATTTTGCTGAACAAGCTCACAGGTGCTGGCTTTCGTTTGGGACCAAGACTACACATATTATAACCCTGGTTAACTAGGATACCTACCAGTAGTCTGTGGACATGGATGCTCGAACTCTTAACTTTCCACCAAGAGTCAGAACACCCTAGCTGCTCTGTGCTGCCCCTAATTCAGCTCCTCATTACTGCACGCCTTTACTTAATTGTAATAACCATTGACCTAAACAAACCAATGACCAACGTTCTCTCCTCCTCCGCCCCCAGGCTACCGTTGGCCTGATTCGTAACCTGGCCCTGTGTCCGGCCAATCACAGCGCTCTGCGCGAGCAGGGGGCCATCCCCCGCCTGGTCCAGCTGCTGGTCCGAGCCCACCAGGACACCCAGCGACGCACCAGCATGGGGGGCAACCAGCAGCAGTTTGTGGTAAGACAAGTCCCGCCCCCCCATCCACAAGCCCCGGGCCGCCCCGTACGGCCCAGCCTGGTTTAACATTGCGGTCCCCTGACGTCTGCCCTGTTTTGGGGCAGCCGCGGCCTACTGGTTAGGGCTTTGGACTTGTAACCGGAGGGTTGCCGGTTCGAACCCCGACCAGTACGAACGGCTGAAGTGCCCTTGAGCAAGGCAGCCCCTCACTGCTCCCCGAGCGCCGCTGTTGCAGGCAGCTCACTGCCTCGGGATTAGTGTGTGCCTCACCATCACTGTGTGCTGAGTGTATTTCCACTAATTCACGATTGGGTTAAATGCAGAGACCAAATTTCCCTCACGGGATCAAAAGAGTAATTCTTCTTCTTCTTCTTTGTCCCCCCCCGCTGTGCCCGCAGGAGGGCGTGCGCATGGAGGAGATCGTGGAGGGCTGCACGGGTGCGCTCCACATCCTGGCCAGGGACGTGCACAACAGGATCGTCATCCGAGGACTCAACACCATTCCACTCTTCGTCCAGGTGAAGCCCTTCCACAACGTCTCACTCCTCCTCCTCAGGCTCTCTACGTTGTTGCCCTTCTGTTTTGCGATCTAAAGCTGGCAGATGAATTGATTGCGCGTACATTCTCCTAGAACAAAGTGCACAATGAATATTGGTGCAGTGGTGTCACTATCCCTCACCAGGGCTGGGGTTTATAATGGGATGTTCCGGTTCACGTCCCGAGATTTAACCCCTGTTGGTCTCGCATGGCCCGGCCTTTGGGCACACACTTGACACAGACGCACACAGACACACTATACACACCATCACACACACCCTCTACACAAAGTCACACACACTCTACACACACAGTCACACACACTCGCGCTACAGTTCGTCGACTGCTGCTTCTCTCCCGGGGTAGCGGGTCCCTTGGTACAGCTTCCAGCTTCCAGGTCTCCTGAGCGTCTCTATTAACGTCCAAAGCCAGATGTGTCAGTCATTGAAGCGAGCCCCGCCCCTAACCCTGCGGCGAAGCCCTCCCCTAGCCCCGCGGTGAGCCCTGCCCCTAACCCTATGCCGAAGCCCTCCTCTAACACCGTGGTGAAGCCCCGCCCCTGACCCCGCGGCGAAGCCCCGCCCCTGACCCCGCGGCGAAGCCCCGCCCCTAACCCCGCGGCGAAGCCCTGCCCCTAACCCCGCGGCGAAGCCCCGCCCCTAACCCCGTGGCGAGGCCCTCCCCTAGCCCCGCGGTGAGCCCCGCCCCTAACCCCACGGCGAAGCCCTTCCCTAACCCCGCGGGGAACCCCTCCCTTAACCCCACGGCGAAGCCCCGCCCCTAACCCTGCGGCTGTCCCCCCTTGCAGCTGCTGTACTCCCCGGTGGAGAACATCCAGCGCGTGGCGGCCGGCGTGCTGTGTGAGCTGGCCCAGGACAAGGAGGCGGCCGAGGCCATCGAGGCCGAGGGAGCCACCGCCCCGCTCACGGAGCTGCTGCACTCCCGCAACGAGGGCGTCGGTGAGCACACGGACACACGCACACGGACACACACACACACAGACACACGCACACAGACACACGCACACAGACACACGCACACAGACGCACGCACACAGACGCACGCACGCACAGACGCACGCACAGACACGCGCACGCACAGACACGCGCACGCACAGACGCACGCACACACACAGGGCCGTGCACCGCTGGAACGGCCCTCGGACCATCTGTGATATTTGTTATTAAAGACCATCTTTCATGATAACTCATAAACAAAACCCGTGGCTCTGGGATTATTTAGCGATGATGACCGCTGCACTTTGTCACGCTTGGTATGCGGCTGATTACTAAAGTAATCAATAATTTGTCACAGTACAACGATGAACTGTGGTCATAAACGCTGTTGTTGTTTTTTCAACGGTCTGTTAATCACAGCAGTGGTCTGTTATTCAGAAATTGCAGCGTCATGCCAAAAGTGACCAGATCAGAATCTAGAAACAAAAGCACATATTTTGTTACATTATATTGGTTGATGTGGAGGCGTGTTTCATACAGGCGTGTGTAGAGACCTCTGTGATGTGGTTTTGTGGTATGGATGATGATGCCGAGTTTGTCTCCCCTGTAGCCACCTATGCTGCAGCCGTCCTGTTCCGCATGTCCGAGGACAAGCCCCAAGACTACAAGAAACGGCTGTCGGTGGAGCTGACCAGCTCCCTGTTCAGAACCGAGCCCATGGCCTGGAACGAGGTCAGCACACACACACACACACACACACACACACACACACACACACACACACACACACACACACACACACACACACACACACACACACACACACACACACGCCCCTCTCGCTGACTCTGAGCCAAAGGTGTGTAAGCACAATGGACCGCTGTTAAACTCGTGTTCTGTCTCTCTCTCCCCAGACTGGAGATCTGGGTCTGGACATGGGATCTCAGGGAGATCCCCTTGCTTACCGTCAGGACGGTGTGTATTTGTTCATGTTTTGCTAGAGGTAGACTGACGTGATGTTGGAGGAATGTAGCGGTCATGAGGGGGAAATGGAGAGGCAGATGTTCAGCCAGAACCTTTTCTCGTTGAGCAGACGCTTCCATCCAAATGAGGCCGTGAACAATCACGCTAAACCAAAAGTGTCTCCGGGGAAAGCGCGATGCGACGGTTCCACCTGCGAGCCTTCATCTCCACTCCTACAGGTCCTCTACTGCGCTGCGTTGGTTTTTGACTCTGTGCTCCTCTTCCCCGCCTGGCAGACGGAGCCTACCGGGCCTACCCGGCCGCCTACGGCCAGGACTCCCTGCTGGACCCCATGATGGAGGGCGCCGACTACCACACAGACGCCCTGCCCGACCTGGGCCACCACACCGACCCCCTGCCGGACCTGGGCCACACCCAGGACCTGATGGACAGCAGCCAGCTGGCCTGGTTCGACACCGACCTGTAGGATAGGTGAGGAGAGACGCCGCACGCCGCATCCCCGCCCAGTGTTGCCATCCCTGTTTTAAATCTGCTCCCACGCGTCGTTTTAACCCCTGCTAACGTCTGCGTGTTAATGCGGAGGTCCCTGGCAGCGCGCTGCGCCACACAAGCAGTAGTCTGCCTTTGTCTGTGAGTCTTCAGGGCGGGTCTTTAAGGATAATACAGAGCCTTTAGCACCTCTTTGTAAAAGAGCACGCATCATCTAATGGCTTATTAGTCGGCCATCTCCCGCAACAACAACAACGGCGCACAGGCTTGGGTGGAGACACCCTTAACCACCAGGATCCCTCGGGGGCCCGGATGTACCTGATGTACCTGATGTACCTCACCGTACTGCACGTACCTGTCACCTGACTCGTCACATGACTCTCTGTCCTGTGCCTGATGTACCTCACTGTACCCGTCACCTGACTCTCTGTCCTGTGCCTCTCTCCATTTTGATTCACAGCTGTACCGGAGTGGAACCTGCGGTTTTTGGGCTCGGCCTGTTGGAGGGTAGCGGAGGGGGTGAGGGAGAGAGGGAGGGAGAGAGAGAGAGAGAGAGGGGGTGAGAGTGAGAGAGGAAGGGGGATCGTGGGAAGTGCCTGACTCGGGACATCACGGGGATGGAGATGGTTGCCACAGGAATGTCGGTAGAAAGTCTGAAGTGTGGGGGGGGGGGGGGGGAGGTGGGAGGTGGGTGGGGGGGGGTGAAGCAAAGGTGTTGGTTGAGAGACGTGGAAACAAACACACATATACACACACACACACACGTATACACGCACACACACACGCACACAGCAGGAGAGCGATGGAGCGGGTTGCCAAAGTGAGGACAGCACACGCGTGGATCTTAACGATGGAGTCACTTATGTTTTAGCCTTGCCTGTATTCTGTTTCGTTCCATGCTTCTTTTTCTATTTCTTTTGTATTTCTTTTGTATGACTCATTATTCTCTCTGACGGTACTGACCCCGCTTGCCTTGGCAACTCGCCATCTTTGCTTTTTTTTTTTTTTTTTTCCTCTCGATTGCCAATCATTTGTAATCTCTTTCCTTTCCTTTTTAAAAAAAAAAACAACAACCAAGACTCGTATGTTATGTGTAGTGTTAAGTTATAGTGATATTATACAATGTTCCTTTTTGGTTGCAACCGAACGTGTAGAACACTAATAATCAATCGACTCGTATTCTGACTTTAAAGTGTAACATTGTGTCGTTTTTTTTGTTTTTATTTTTCGCTTTTCTTTTATTTTTTTTATATATAATCTCAACGATGGAGAATTATGCATTGTCAATACATGCTCGTGAACGCAGACCGTGAGTGTTGCTCCGGTCGTGGAAGGGATTTTCCTGGGAGGGCTGGGGGGGGGGGGGAGGGCTGGGGTGAACCTAGAGACAAGTGTTTTATATACAGTATCACTGGTAGGTCAATAACTATTTTGTATGCTATCATTGGATGTCAAATAGAGAATACCTTTTATTGCCGTCAGCCGGCGGGCCAAGAAAAAGCAAGTGTTGCGTGGCATCCTTTGTGAGGCGAGGTCAGCGAACCGGTTAGTCCTTCAGTGCTTATTTTGGAGACAAGGTTGTGACACACCTGAACAATAAAGTGGCATTTTATTTCACCCCGCGTCCCCGTCTCTTCATTTGTGATCATTTTTGTGCAATTTAAAAGCATCCATGGATGTTAAAAGGAATATGGGGAATTTGGAACCGAGTGTCCCAGAGAAACTTGTTTCTGTTTTTAATTGCTGTATTTGATTCTTTTAAAATGTGTTTGGGGGGGGGGGGGGGGTGTATGAAGGGACACCCTTGGCGGATGCAATGGAAGAGAACTACTTTTTAACATTGCGCCCATCTGTATGTAAAGACACAGGGCTGCACTGGCGGCGCGTCTCACCACTTCAAACCCTTTTATTGGTTGGGGGGGGGGGGGGGGTCGTTTTTTATTTAAGCTTTTAACTCGACACAGATCACAAAGCTCCTTGCCTGGATTGGGCCTTAGGGGCTATGCGCTGCGCTTTAGTCATACAAATCGCACATTATCTTCAATCCCCCATCAATCGGCTTGGTTAACTACTGCTGCGTGGCTCTGGGTGGCCCGCACCGTGCCCATTCTACGGCATTGTTCTGGTTTAACGCGCTCCTCCTTTGCGTCACGTCGTGATCGGGAGGAAATGTCCATTGTTTTCAGCGACATCCAGCTGGTCTTGTACATTCTGAAGGTGTATTTGATATCGCATAATATTTGTATAACATTTAGTGAATTTATCATTGACATCTGACTTTTCTCTTTCTACTTTTAAATACAAATACAACCAGTCCATGTATTGGTTTTTATACATTTTATTAAAAAGTAGGCCTACCACTAAGTGAGTTTTACAAATAGACTTTTTGAACACTAGAAAGACCCAAGGGTCCATTGCTACATGCAGCAATATCTGTTCTGGGTCCCATCCTCCCCTCTGTACTCAAAGTCACTCAAGTCGCTCATTCAATCACTCAAGCGGCTTTTCCCACCACAGCTATGCAGGTGACACGCAAACCCTTCTCTGCGTGTCTCTGGATGACATCTCTCTGAGGTTGTCATCACACACCACCCGAAGCTCCGGTCATGGCTGAGCTGCACTTGGGGGCGTCGGCAGCCTCGGACGGTGAGGAGTGATGCTGAATGACCAGTTGTTCTTGCTGTTCCTCGCGCACCCAGCTGCTCTCATCCGATCCAAGTCTCTGGTACTCAGTTGCCTGCAGTGCTGCCGATGGCTCCAGCGCTTCTTGCCACCAAGACATCGTCAAACCAAAAATCCAGATGTCCAAATGTTTAATATAGCCTACGCCACTTAGTGAACCATCGAGAGATTAAGTTAATAATTATTAGCCTAATAGTAATTATTAATTATAATATTAATATTAATTTTGTTACTACATTAAAATATATCATACAACGAAGTCTTCTAAAAAATGTAGGCAGGCCTACTTTTATTGAATTTGTAGGCTATATAGGTCATTTGATGACAAATATGTCATGGTAGGCTGTACTAAAAAGGCAAAACCAGCATTGTGTTATAGGTTACTCTAAAAGGGAAATTAATTTAGTATGTAAGTAAGTATGGGTAATAATGTCCTAGTCTGTCCTATATCTGCTCCTTAATTATCTGAAGTCAGTGTAAATCATTTTAGATCACAATAACTGGGCTAAATCGTTTTTAGTTAAAGGAGTCCCAAATTGAGATGAAGCCGTGCATACATTTGACCTTTCCAAAATCCAATTACTGGAGCTGGAGAATAACTGGCACATGCTTCGCATATTTCAGTAACAGCCCGTCACTTAAGAGTGCACAATGTTCCGATTCAAGCCGCTGCAGCGAATGAGGTGACAACCGCTGGAATGCGAGAGACAAAGAACATCTTTTGATTGATATGAACTTGTTCAAATGCAGATCCCTTTGCCAAATTCCAGCACTTATCCCATAAAGCGATCAAATGTGCGACACTAAAAGGCTGCACAAGTATGCAAATAGGGCACATTTGTTGTCCAATGGGCCTATAGGCCTACTACTTGAATGTATGGTATTTTAATTCTTCCAGTGGGAGGAATTCACTACATCGATAGAACATCAAAGGTTTTAAGAGTGAGTATTTACGATTTTCTGATTGTAAAAGTATTTTTTAATTAGGCCTACTTGAATTATCCCAAGCCAACATGATTCTTTTTTTTTTTTCTTTTTACAGCAGAATGAATTGCTCCAATTAGAACACACACACACACACACACACACACACACACACACACGCTGTAGACCCGTGTAAGCCTACCTGTAGGTTAGAGCTAGGCCACCATAGCCTGCATATTACCTCCCCGTGCACATTTCAATACAAGAGAACATGCATATAGGGTGAACGGCCAAAGTTGTCTATTTAGCATTCGTGTTGTGTGTGTGTGCCCTCCAGCGGCTCCACCTTAAAGCTGTACACACCTGCAGGTAATCCCACCAGACCAGAGTGTGTGATTGCCGATGAGTGCTCTGTGTGCTCGCCGTTAACAACGCCAAGGTGAGAACAACTGCTTCGCTACGTTTATTGGCGTTTCTATTAGAATTAACTTGGGATGGGTTTACTTGCCCATTTGCTAATTCCTTTTTGATTGGTGTTTTTTTAGGGCTTAGGCTTTGGTTAAAGATGGATTTGTTAACACAACTAATTCTCCATGTGGCGTGGGCCTATTTTGGACTAGAGTCAGGAAAGTGTTTCCTGAGTATTCTCTAGGGTTGGATGTTGTTTGACTGCACTATTTCTCTAATTTCCAAACGAAACTTTGAAAATCCTTGCGCGTATGTATGCAGTATGCGTTATTTTGGTGGATATAGTATTAGACAGTAATTTTAATTAACATTTAAGGGCATTTTATAATTAGTCACTTAATATTTCATCCACTGAGTCGTTGAAATGGGTCTAAGATAATGTTTCTTAATATAGTAAACATATCACACGTTCTGCAGGGGTTTTATTTCGGATTTGTTTGAAGGTCCTGTTGTGTACAATGCTGTATAGGTGCTAATGGACTACAAACCATTAAAAAAAAAATGCAAGGGCAGCCAACAATATTCTGTGAACATTTATGAAATGATGAAAATTGTATCTGATTTATTTATGTTAAGTATATATGACATTGTCATTGTTTTTGTAACTTATCTAACCCAGCCTTCTGAAGAAACGCCTACAAAAACTACAGAATAAAGATGGCTTACAGAGTCTGACAAACTCTATGCATATATATTTTTTTGTAATCAAAGTATATATTTCACTACTCAGTTAAACTTCCGGTAAATAAATGTGTGTTATTTAATGGCTCCAGAAATGATGATTAAAGTGTAATGCATATGTGCACAATTTAAAAGCACGAGGTCATGGTGGGTAAAGTGACCCGGTGCTTGTGCCATCGTCATGCTAATCACCTTCCATTTGGACAGCCCCACCCACCCACCCCCCCCTCCTCGTCCTGAAAGACCCCTCCTTGACCTGGAATGCATCCCCTCTAACGAGCCATTGTTCCCGCTGCCCTTATATCCAGCGTGCCCCAGGAGGTCTGCACAGTACGCACCGCAGAGCGAGTCTACCTCACCTGTGTGTGTGTGTGTGTGTGTGTGGGAGACCGACCCCGGCGACAAACCAGAAGAACATGGCTGACGGCCACAACGGCGCTACCCTGCTCCTGCAGCACCACGCGGCGCGCTACGGCGACCACTACAGGAAGTGCAACACCAACCTGGCCATGATCGCCTGCATCCTGCAGGACGCCCCGGGGAAGATGCTCACCTTCACCGAGGTAAAGAGACGTGGCGGTAGGGCAGGGGCATCTCCCCTGCTGGCCACGGGGGCTGTTTGTTGGCTCACGCTGGAGAATGTAGTTGGATTGCACTGCTATCCGTTCTAAAAAAAAAAAGCACTGAACACATTCTATGTTCTCTTGCAGTTGATGAAAAAGCTGGAGGACTTTGTCACGGGAGACAGGAAGGCTTTCGAGAACAACATCCGCGTCTGCTTGTCCACCAGCAAATGCTTTGTCAAGGTGAGCTTCAGGGAACACGCTTCCTATTGTGAGTTCAGCCAAACGGAATTCACACCGACCCTCAGATTTCAGATGCAGCTCAGTATGGACCCTCACCTCCAGCCTTCCTCTGTTCTGTTGTCGTTTAGATTCCAATGTACCCACAGATTCCCTGCTGCAAGCTAAACTACTGGAAGCTGGACCACAGTCAGATCACTGCCAAGATGGTGCGCCGTCACTTCATGAAGCTCCTGGCTCAGTTTCCAGAGCTGGCGGCCAAGAGGTACCGGCCCATCGCGCCCCACGGGGGGGGTTCCCCCGGCGGGGGGTCCCCCAGGGTGTCCCCCGGCCCCGTGGCCAGCGTCACGCTCGCCCTGGAGCCCGCCGCCCACAAAGCCCCGCCAGCCCGCCGCTGCGGCGGCGTCAAGTTCCACGGGCCGTTCTCCATCGAGTCCCTGCTGCGGAGGGACAGCCCCTCGCCGCGCGGCCCCAAGGCCCCGCCTCCCTCGCCGCACCGCCACGGCTGGGCCGCCGGCGAGAGCTGGCGGTCCGGCCTGGACCACCTGCCAGTGGAGACGCTGCTCCCGGGGTCCGACCAGCGGGGGACCCTCTACGCCACGTGGTGCAGCGTCGCCCCCCCCCCTGCACAGAGCGGGGGGCCCCGCCGGGCCCGGAGCCCTCCAGGGCGTGTCGGACCCGAGTCCCCTCCAGGACCGGGGCGGCCTGGTTCTGTATGTAGTGGGACAGCAAAGCAGCCCCGTGTCCAGACACGCCTGTGACCTGCATCACTTTCGTCTGTGAGAACAATGTGCGTGCAAAAAAACCCAAAACAAACTAAATCGAACTTGTAATATATAAATATATATACTTGTTGCACTTTGAAAATACTTTTTGTATGGAGATCTTTTTTTTTGTGTTTTTTTTTTTTTGGTCGTTGTCAAGCCATAACTTTTTTTTATAATGCTTTTTGGAACCTTTTGGTGAAGGCTAGACAAATGAATGTGAACGATGTGTAATCATGAAAATTAGCGGGTACCTCTCCCCCATGTTGTCACAAGGGGGCAGTGTCGGATTACTAACCTGTTTTTAGATGCATTTTGTTTCTCAACAGAACAATAAATACGTCTAGCTTGCCTTTGAAATTCCCACTTTTTTTTTTTTTTTTTTTTTTTTTTTTTTTTTTAAATCTTTTGCACATGGCAATTGTATAAATACCACTATGCGCATTCTAGAACTTTGTCACAATTTAACAAAATTGTTCGTGTTTTGAAAAACTACAGTTCAGAGTAGAGTTGCGAATGGTCCCAGTCGCACTATTTGAACTGTGATCTGTGAACCCAGGGTTGACCGACCACTTTAGTGACATTAAGTTGAGCAAATATATAGCGAAATATGTTTGCCTTTCTATTTAACATGTCTATAAGGCTTTTGGTTTAGACATTGACCTTCCCTTGATAACCTATTCTGATAAGAACTATACGCAATCAAGTCATCAAGAGCATATTTCTTCATTGAACATGGATAGTTCACGATCGTTAGATCTCTCATGCATTATTCTAAACCACGAACAACTCTTGTTAGTTTAAATAAAACAAGCGGAAAAAGTTAAACAACTCGTTCTTGTCCAGGACAGGTTGCCATGTAGGCTATAGGCGATCAAAGTGAACTTTGAAGCCCTTTCACACAGACCCCCTCCAGTTCAAGCTCATCACTTGCCTGTTTTACAGAGGCTTTGGACGTTCTCTGTTATTAACATTCACTTGAAGTCACAACAACCCCCATAAAATAAATTAATTTTAAACTAATAAACCACTTTGTCTTTATGGATGATGACTATTCTTTCTATATGGAAAGTCAAGCTATTTAAATAGCATATAACAATGCAATGCCATGGACTGGCTAAGTCTGCGGCTAAATCCTAACTGATTTCTGACCTGCAGGCAGAGTGACGTGTGGCCCACCCATGCAAATCGTCAAAGCTGTGACATGTCTCAAGCTGCTAAAGAACCCGTTTAGCAACACTATAAACAAGCTATAATTTATACCAGCATGGTAACCTGATGGCAACAGTATAGTTGTCTGAAGAGACATTTTGATAAGCTAACAACGCACAAAAAAACCTGTTCCCAGGGAAGGCAGGCAACCTTTGTACTGGTCATGCAGGATTTTGAGTTCATGGCGAGCGATTGAATCCATTGCACCAAAGGATGTCAATCATTGTTAGAAGTCAAGTTCAATTCCTGCCCATGCACCTGCTGGAGAGCAGCTGGCTGTTGGGGTTTGACCCTCGGCCGAAAGGCACTGGGTTTGATTCCCCAGCATCTTCAGTGCCAACCCGGTGACACAGATGCGTAAACTTTCCTGCTCCTTGACGACATGTACTTGAATTCACTGTAAATCGCTTCACACGAACGCGTCTGCTGAATAGTAAACTGTGCACAGATGTCGTGAGGGTCACTGGAAAAGAGCTCAGCCTCAGCATGGAGAAGGAGGCAGGCTGAGGAGGAAGAGCTGGCGTAACATGCCCACGGCATGCTTTCGTCGGGACGGATTACTGACGGCCTAGATTCTGACAGTTCAGCCTCTGTCTGTTTCCATCGCTCCCTCCCTGTGCTGATCGCCCGTTGGAGATTACAAAAGAGAGAGAAAGAGAGAGAGAGAGCCAGGCAGGAAGTTGGAGCGGCCGAGCATGTGACCTAAGGATGGAGAGAGGGAGTGAGGGAGCGAGGGAGCGGGAGAGAGAGAGACAGAAACACTCTTGTCTCTGAAATGTCTCTCAGCCGCAGTCCTGTTCAATCTTATTGTTCACTTTGTTCTGTCGCTTATGTGTACTTCACACATTGCCTTTGTCGTTCGAAGTGTGTGCACGCACGCACACATGCACACACACACACTCAACAACCCCCCCCCCCCCCCACACACACACACACGCACACACACACACAAGTATTTTAGGGAGTCGAAGAACAAAGAAGGTGTGTCCTGAAAATACAGAACAGAACAGAATTGATTTCCTCTCATTGAAAAGTAGATGGAAATAATCCCACACACGCACACGCACACACACACACACACACACACACATATAGGTATGTATCCCCTCTCTCCCACGCTGAATATTTACTGGTGTGTGTGTGCGTCGAATTTTCCCGCAGTTTCTCTCCGTGTTTGGAGTGTGAACTCTCTCTTGTAATTTAGACGTGACTTTCATGCGGAGCGGCACGTCCAGGATCCATTCCACGTCTAACCTCCGCAGTACTTTCCCAGAATTCCTTTGTTTTTCCACAGTGAACTCAACGAGTTCAACGCACATTACGACGGAGCCATTGTAAAACCGCTCGCTCTAGCACTGCTACTCCTCTTTATCAGATGTATTTCGGGAGTGTCACCACACACACACACACACACACACACACACACACACACACACACACACACACAGGACATCACGGCCCCTGTCCTCCTCTTCCCTGTCCTTGTTGTGCCAAAATCCTGCCATCATTTTCCATCAGTGGCCCGGTTCTGTTTGTGTTTTCCACAGGGTCCTGGTCCTACTACACCCCCTCTGGGCTAGTGAAGTCAAGTAGGCTGCTGCCCACCAATTAATCCTGCCTTTACTCCATTACTCTGAATCTCTAAATTCCCTCTCTATCTCCTCTATCTCTGTCTCTGTCTGGTTGTGAGAGAGAGAGAGAGAGAGAGAGAGAGAGACATCCAGATTCCTCTGCAGTCCACATGCCATGGGGATTTATCAGCCGGTTTCTTACTATTTTCCGTCTGTTCATGTTCAACGTAATCAGCTGTATCTGCCTTCCTCTTTGTCCGCTCCGCGTGTAGTCACAGCAGCGCCGACCGCAGAGAGCATGTTCTCAGGAATGAGAACAGGGTAACGTTCTAAGGAATTGTAAATAGGTGACGGTATCTGGAATGTGATGGCCACGTGCCAGGCCGGAGTACTTCCTTCCCTCTGTTTTCAAGGCAAATATATCCATGACTTCATGTCGACCCATAACGCCCGTCCGCGGGATAAACAGAACAATAGAGCTGCGTGTTTTGTTTCTCAGTTCAATGAATTACTTTTTCTGCGACGCGTGACATGAATGAGCAGACATAATGTGTTCCTCTGCACGCTCCGAAGCCCCGGTTAAGGTTACGTATGGCACATGGCCTGGACGCTTAACACCCTCAGAACGTTGCCTCACCTTTGTTTACGCGTGTGATGGTGATTTTTTACTGCTACAAAGATGCTAACGCTCAGGTGACAACACAACAGTGTGAACAGAGGCTGGGAGGCTCTGAGAGGATGAAGGCAAATTTACATTTTACATTTAGGGCATTTAGCGGACGCTTTTATCCAAAGTGACTTACGATACGATATTCTCCAATCGTTGATAGCAGCTGACGGATTTGTATGACGCTGCTGTTACAAATGTAATTTATTGTGTTTTTACAAGAAAGGGTCCTCTCTTCAGCAAGAGCTGCGTCAAACAAACACTGTTTCTTCACGTCTCAAAACGTCCCACTGTTTGTTCACCGTTCACCCGAACGGAAGATCCTCACGGGGAAAGGTGCGCCCGCTCCGCTGGGTTGACCTTCTGTAACCGACCAACCGCTCTCAGACCAAACAAACACCATCTCAAGACGTTGTGATGATCATCAAACCCTTGGCGTGACGCGCCGTCTTGTCAGTCAATAAAGGGAGATGAAAGGCGTCCTATCTTATCAACGCCTTTTTTATTGAATTACTATCAAATGCGCCTATACATGAAGCACTTTACTGGTTTACAAGCGAACCACGAGCTACAGTTGTATTACCCTGAGAGACTGTTAGAGATACAGATTAGTGCGACGGGTAGAAGTACGCGATGGGTAGATAGGGCGCTAGTCATTTATTGACGCATTCTTGTGTGTCATTGTACGAATCATCACAATCCCATTTTGCAAGCTTCATGTAGCAACTCCATTTTCCTGGTAGTTGGGCGTGGCGGTCTGTAAGGTCAAACCCCGGTATCCTCTGTTCACCTGCAGACACCCCCCCCCCCCCCTGTGCAAGGTTATCCCACCTGCCCATGAATCACATGACTATCCAAATAAAATCCTCAATCGCTATGGCGACGTCAATACAGAAACGACTTAATGCCTAACCTCTACCTGTCTAAAGACATGGCAATACACTCGGAGGTCATAATTGCATCACTCCAGGAACCATTCCCTACGTAGTGCGTGTGTGGAAGCGCTTGGATCACGGGGGACTGAGTCATCCGTTGGCCAATCAGCCACCTCCCTTGTCGCAGACACACACCACATACCAAGTCACCGGCTCGCCAGCCAATGAAAAGGCAGACATGAGTGTTCAAAGCGGCCTGTGCGTGCAGTCACGTAGCAGAGAAAGCCCTTCGTGTAACATGTGGACAGTTGATGAGACGACTTATTTGTGTGTGTGTTTTTTTTTTTTGCAACATAAAATACGTTACATATTATATTATCCGATCCTTCAAAGCAGCTGACTGCTACCGCTATCTTGAAATGCCGTGGTCAAACGGTCCCGTTGAAATGACTAATTTAGGCCTAAATACAAAGGCATAACTTCAGCAATAGCATTAAAAAAGAAAGAAAAGTTTACGTATGTCATATTATTGTCTGTCTACCATTCACATAACATGACAATCCAATCCAATGTAAATGAACCCTCTGCGAGGGCTCAATAACGGTGATGTCTGGAAGCCTGTCCCGACTTGTCTTGCTTAAGTTGAACTTGGAGGACCTGAATGGGAGCTCGCGTTCAGTCAGGCCCGTCCCAGAAACACTCGTCAGCACGGCCAAAGTCCTCACCCAGTTGAGCCACTCTCTGGCTGTCCTACATCTGGCACAGTGTCAAGTCTCTCCCCCCCCCCCCTCTCTCTCTCTCTCTCTCTCTCTCTCTCTCTCTCTCTCTCTCTCTCTCTCTCTCTCTCTCTCCCTCTCGTTATGCTGTCTGTTTCCCGAGGTGATTGAATGATCATACACAAACCATATAACGACCATGTGCTGCCTGTATTCTATGTAGAGACACTGGGTTGTTTACTGTGATGACTTGATCACCCAGTTGCCTGTGTTGTTCGCGGCTGACTTGTCTTTTTTTGTGATAAGCAGGTAGTAGCCTGTCAGTCAAGCTCCGCCCCTCCCCATCCCGGCCTCAGCATTTACAATATTGTTCTGCACTGTAGGCCTACACATGCTATTATACTACCGTACCCATAAAGAACACCGACCGCAACGCAACCTCCTTCTATCTATTTTAGATTTAGATATATATCGTCTTTCATCGATGAATTTATCACATCTTCTTAATCACATTATATGTTTGTAAAAAAAAACGAAGCGATTGCAATGTTGTACCAACAGAATCCCCGCGCTGATTCAGCCCCACTTGATCCTTTGCTCAACTC
Source organism: Urophycis tenuis (assembly GCA_036785325.1). NCBI lineage: Eukaryota > Metazoa > Chordata > Actinopteri > Gadiformes > Phycidae > Urophycis > Urophycis tenuis. The sequence continues at coordinate 1,084,542 of JAXIVH010000030.1, read as the reverse complement.
CATCCCACAGACACACACACACACACACGCACGCACGCACGCACGCACGCACACACACACACACACACACACACACACACACACACACACACACACACACACACACACACACACACACACACAACACAGGAGGGTAACACGTCCCTTTGTACAGACCTTTCCTCAGAAGCCCAAGCCCAAGGTTGCATTCCATGCCCTCCCATACTTTATTTGTTCTGAAAAAGAGTGATACAGTCAATACACACACACGGAATGTGTGGGGGCAGAAGAACCGCGAGGATGAGAAATAACCTAATTAGCCGTTTAACTGTACTGTGAGAAACAAAATCATCCGTTGGCAAGTCGAGTCTGCCGCTTTACACAAAATAGCCTACACAAAATGACAGCTGCTGTTGGCCAAGACATTGGCTTGGCCGTCGTTAGTCCCGCGTCCTGCGCTTACTGCGTTCACTCACTCCTTCTGGAGCTACAAACTGAGGGGTAAACATATCCCCCCGAAAGCAAATATGGACAATTGTATGTTAAATAAAAGAAGCGTTCAAATCTTGTTATCTAACTGGTCGCAAGATAAAAAAAAAGATATGTGGTGTTCACCGCGGGAATCTCACTGAATCCCGCTGGTAGTAGGACTACTGTCATCGCGAAGTTTCTCCCCATGCAATCAGTGGAAACAGTTGTAATGTGACCGACCGCGGCGGCTGTTGCTCAACAACAGTGCGTGTACGCGGACGAGAAGTGGGCCGGGCCGCACGCCCCCCAAAGCTTTATAATCCCCCGATGCGCCCGTGCTCCTCTGCACGTCAAAAAAAAAAGAACTCAGCACGTCCCAGCCAGCGCAGGACAACAGCAGCCCTAGAACCCGCGACCCTGCACTACTTTGAGGAGTTTTTTGTGTGTGTCGAGTGTGCGGTCACCCGAGGACAATCAGAACCCGTAATCGAAAGGTATGTTTCCATTTCAACCACAGTAGTTGAGTATTGACTTGTTATGGAAATGTGGTTTTATTTATTTTTGGGGGGAAGATATGGTTGAAACGTCGTTTGTTTCTACGTGTTGTTTTTTTTAAGTTGGATGCCTGGATAAACAGGAAATGGGTTTTGGATTATGAGGAAATGGGACATCTTCTTTTTCCACGGTGTAGGCAATTTGAAAATGAATCTACGCATAGGTGTGGTTTACCGCCATGCGTCCCTTGGCTACAAACTGTTGAATGTTTTTTTTGCACACCATGTAAGATACATGTAAGCCACAGGTGGCCCGATGAATAACGCATATGGACCTGTATCTCCAGAGTAGGCATGTCGGCTACAGACAAGCGTTATTTCAAACGCACCATTTCCACATGGTTTTGTTTCAAACAGATGGGATAGCCTACTGATTTATAAGAACATAAATCATAGTAGCCTATGATCAAGAATTTTGTCTACAAAAAGGATGACGCAATGTAACAACTTTAGCATTATTTTTTTATTACTGATGTTTTTTTCACGGTAGATTACTTCACCTGGGAAATAGTTCAGAGATCTGTTTGATATTTATTTATTTATTTATTAGATTTTTTTTTAAATAATCAATAATGGTGTAATATATGTATTTTGCAGCTGTGTTATCTAATGTGAGGTTGATCACCCAACCCTCTAGACACTCACTCACTCACTCACTCACTCACTCACTCACTCACTCACTCACTCACTCACTCACTCACTCACTCTCTCCTCCACATCTGTACTGTATGAGACTTCTTGAATGAGCAATGCATTTGAACTATGTTTTTACTACTTTCCCAATCCTAAAATGTAGGTCTGCAACAGCTTATCTGAGACTCCTACTAGTACTGATATGTCCAGGGCAGAGATTTGACAGATTAGAGGGCGTTTTTCTAAGATTAGGGGAAGACATCATTGTTTTTTTCTGGAGATAGATATACAAATGGTTTAGGCCCAATACGAAAGCAAGGGATGGCCTGGACTTAACTGTCAGCTCAGATATTTTTTGCAAAAGTAATCAGTGTATATGTAGTTATATTCCCCCCACAAAGCAGACAGACAGCTCCAGACCTTTGATGCTGCAATGTTGGCTCGGGTTAACAGTCACACATGTTGCTGTTTATTTCACTCCTCTCAAGACAAAACGCACCAAATGTTTTGTTTATCTTGTGAACAATTGATTAAATAATACATAATGATAGCAGTAAATGGAAGCAGTTCTACTTTTCTTCATGTAGCAGTTGTAATAGGTAATATGCTAAAATGCCTAACTGCTACCTGCTCACTAATGAGGCTTTGCTAAAATGACTGAATAACAAAAAGGACAGGCCTAGAGAAGCACTGTGCCTTGCTAATGTTATCTCTGATGCTCGCTAATGCTATCTCTGATGCTCGCTAATGCTATCACTGAAATTATTTACACACACACCATCTCGTAGCTTACTATCCCACCGGCCAATACACTGTATTTTAATACACTCAAGCATAGGCGGTCCCTTGGTCCTTGTTATAGATTTATTCACAAACAATACAAATATCTTTCACCTTTGCCCTTTGACTCTATTTCGTCAGGTGTTCCCTTTAGAGGGTCCTAGATTCCCAGTACACTGCGTGCGATCGCTCTCTCTCTCTCTCCGTTACGTAACTTCAAAACCTCCCTTCGTCTTCAGCCAAAGCTATTTCAAAGTGTTCACCACGCTCGCGCGTGACATGTACACGTGTGGACAACGAAGAAACAACAACAACAAGGACAACAGGAACCCGCGAGGCGTTGTGGGGTCCCTGTGCACAATGCCTCACAATGGCTGCCAGAGAAACAGTGGGCTAATTTAGACCGTTGTTAGGATGAAAAGCTCCATGGTGGCAACAATGGACAATGTGCGACGGAGGAACAAAAAAAACACTGTGGACGAGGTGCACGGCAGCTTGTATCATTGCTGCTGATTCATGTGAGCGTACACCACTGTGAAATGGCATTGTCAATTCACATTTTCATTTGGGGTCATTTAGCAGATGCTTTTGTCCAAAGCGACTTTTACAATGAGTACATTTGTCAGAATAACCAGAATGTCCTCAGAATGTCAGAATACATTGGTCGATAATTGCGTCAAAATGGTTAAGACTTTTAATGAAGAACAATTGTAACAAACACTGAAAAATAGCGTCTAACAGTCACATTCTGACTTTTTTTTTGGTGGGGGGGACTTGTTTTGCTCTGCAAAATCTGGAAGTGCTTAACGATGGGATGTACACACATGAGAGAAGAACGAGCGAAGGCCCGCATCAGAATGTGTTTCACGCAAAGCCGACCCCCCTGCTGTGAGCCACGCCATGTGGTGGACACTCAGAGCACTGAGGACAGGGTCAGCCTGTCCACAGCGCAGGCCTCGTTACATGCAGCTAACAGCCCCGGTGGCCGGTTAGGCTCCAGCCCACCTGTTCAGGTGAGAGGTCAGTCTGGAGGTGGAGGAGAGGGCATCCGGCCGCTTGGCCCGAACAACGGCCCGACCCCGTCTTGTCGTTTTCCCTTCTCGTCGGCCCGATTCTCCACAGAACGTAAACAGGAAGTCATCTTGTCCGGGGGCTGGCCAGTGACATCTGCATTGGATGAGTTTCATTTTTTTTCAAACAAGGGGTGTGTGTGTGTTGTGTACCCCAGCTGGCTAATGGCGCGCGAGCAAAATGTTCCGCCATGTTTTCCCCTCTGAAATGTCTCCTATGGTTCTGGGTTCTTCTACATGTGTTTTTTTTTTTTCTGGTGGTCACAATGGATCTGGAATTTTAAAATGGGGGCCTGTATCAGCAAAAGGTCCAAATTGCGTTGGTGGGCTGTGCTTTTGAAGGCGTTGAAAAAAAAGAAAGAGAGGACAAACGGACCTGTTGTGTTGCGCGTCGCCTCTTCAACTGTGTGACTATTGTGTGGGTCCGACTGGCTCGGCTCTTTGTTCTCAGAGTCAAGCCACAGAGACACTATCTTTATCTCAAACACAGAAATGTGGGCTTTGGAATGAGCAGGAAATCATATTCAACATTAACCCCATGACATGATGTGAAAGTCGCTGGACTTCATTAGCAGGATCAGAGTATACAGTATATACAGCATATGTAAGTAATACAAGTAGCACAGCATTAAAAGGACATTGTCATATTGTAGTGTGACTTATTGCCATCATCCCTATGGTGAAATCCATCAGATTCATTTTCATCATGTCATTCTGTCCCATGTTGATCCCATAACAGTAGCACTTATATCCTAGCACATTGCATGGCACTGTTATGCATTGATAACGACAAGGAAATGACATTTTCATCGGTCCCATGAAAGAGTTGGAGTTATTAAGAATGAGAGGGAGAGAGAGAGAGCGAGAGGGCGAGAGAGAGAGAGGGCGAGAGCGAGAGAGGGCGAGAGAGAGAGAGAGTGAGAGAGCGAGAGACAGCGAGAGAGAGAGTGAGAGTGACAGACAGCGAGAGAGAGAGCGAGAGAGAGAGAGAGAGAGAGGGCGAGAGAGAGAGACAGAAAGCGAGAGCGAGACAGAGCGAGAGCACAGACAGAACCTCAGAGAAGCAGAACAGACAGAACAGCGATGCCCGGGCGACAGTGGGACTGGACGGGCTGAAACCCGGCGTCCCCCCTGCTGTGTGTTGGTGGTCTGGGCGAGCGGCCGTCCGAGCAGAGGAGGAGGAGGAGGAGGAGGAGGAGGAGGAGGAGAGCCATCCGGGCCCCCCCGGGGGGCCGAGGGGCCGGTAGCGGGGGGCCGCCGCCGCGACAGACACAAAGGCCTCTCATGAGCGGCCCGTGGTCATTTGCATGCGCAGCCGCAGCCCGGCCCGCTGCGGCTCGGCCGGCCCACGGCGCCATGCAGGCCCACGGCGCCATGCACTGGCACATTCTGACGCCCGCTTCCTGTCGAGAACCCATGCCGTGTCTCGCTCTTTGTGTGTCTCCGTCTCTCTCTCTCTCTCTCCTCCTCCTCGCTCCCCCCCCCCTCGCTCGCTCCCTCGCTCGCTCTCAGTCTGTGTGGTGTCATTGATATCGGACCCTCTCCCTCGGTGACCCCCCCCCTCTGGGTCAATAGAAAGTCGACGTGATGTTCGGAGTGTTTGCGCCGCCGTGGCGTTTGCTTAAAGGGGCAGTGCGTCGGATTTAGTGGCATCTAGCGGCGAGTTTGCAGATGGCAGCCCACTGATTACCCCCCCGCCTCCCCCCTCCCTCCCCCTCCCCCTCCCCCTCCCCCTCTCATCCTCCCTCACCCTCCCCTCTCAACCTCCCCCCCTTACCCTCCCTCAGCCCTCGCTGTCCAACCACTCAGGAGAATCTACGGTGGCCTGTGAGGCACCAGTGTGTAGCGACTTCCAAATCGATGTCATGGTGTAGAGTTATTTAGCGGCGTTGTCGCTCCACGCTAGACCCTTTACAGTCTACAGGTGTTGTCCCTGACAGGCCCTGACACCCACAGTGACCGGAACATAGACTCCAGGTTGAAAAATGTAAAGTTTTCCTGCTAATGGCTTGATTAGTAACGTGGAAGTCTCAGGATCAAACGTAAAGACTATAGAAGACTTTTAAGCTGTTTATAGTAGTGGGGTTAGGGTGAGGGTTAGTAGTAATGGCAGCTCCTTATCGTTATTTAACTTTGCTGTTTAAAATACACACATCAAAAGTATTATCATTTCATTACCAAATCTACATTTCAGTGTTCATAGGTTTCCCGTCTGCCATCATATCTTAGCTAAACAGACGTCGATTGTCCCACATTGTTTACCTGTGTTTTCTGTTCTTCGGTTTCGTTCTGAAACCATACGTAACACACCCACCCAGTGTGTGTGTGTGTGTGTGTGTGTGTGTGTGTGTGTGTGTCTGTGTGTGTGTGTTAAATTGTGTTCGCGTGGCGCTGGGTGTGTCGCAACGGCCATGGAACCAGTTGCACATGCTGTT
>JAXIVH010000030.1:1063620-1068620 GCA_036785325.1 Urophycis tenuis | reverse complement strand
TCATATGTAATAATCAATAATTCTCTTTTCGCCCCCAGGTTGAATGCAACACCAAGCTGGACCCGACCAAGACCACTCTGCTTAAGGTGACTCACCTCCCCTCACCCCATATGTCTATCACCTCCGCTCACCCTCTATCACCACCCCTCACTCCATCCCTCTATCACTACCCCACAAACCCCCATCACCTCCCCTCACCCCATACAGCTATTACCTCTCCTCACCCTCCTTCACCTCACCTCACCCTCCATCATCACCCCTCACCCTCTATCACCACCCCTCAAACCTCCATCACCACCCCTCAAACCTCCCTCACCACCCCTCAAACCTCCATCACCACCCCTCACCCCCTTCCCTCTGTAGCCTCCCCTCCGCCCCTCTGGGAGCTTGTGTTGTCTTATTAATAGCCTTGGCGGCGAGGCATGCTGATAAGATTGCGGCGGCTCAGCATGTCCCTGGTGACACATTAACCAGTGTCCAGACCGCGCGGGGCGAGGGCATGCTCCCGCCACGGTTGACCTACTTACACACTGTTTTTATTTATCGAACGACTTACAGTTTAATGACCGCATAGCCAATTGAGGCAAGGGCCATTGAAGCCACCCTCGGCATATTTTACCATGGCTAATCAGAACGGGGTCGATTGGTTCCAGCTAGCTGCCGTTAGCGGTGCTCACGGGGGGGGTTAAGGTAATGTGGCCATTGCTGTGCAAATGGGCATGAGCTAACGCGCTAAGTGCCAATGACCTCTTTTTTTTTTTTTCTTGTTTGGTTTCCCAATGTCTGTACAGATGGCTGATTGTGGAGGCTTGCCCATGGTCGACCAGGTGTGTATCTCTCTCTCTTTCTCTCTCTCCCTCTCCTCTCTCTCTCTCTCCCTCTCTCTTTATTTCTCTCTCTTATTTTCTATTTCTATTTCTCTCTCTCTGTTTCTACCTTTCTATCCCCTTCTCTCTTCTTCTCTCTGTATCTCTCCACCTCGCGCCGTCTCTTCTTACATCTCTATATCTCTATCTCTCCGTCTCTGTCTGTGTGATGAGTATATGCAGTGTGTCTACAATAGAGTTAGAGTTAGCATTGCAATTGCACCCTGCAGTGGGGAAAGGTAATTGGCTAATGGGGTCAGGGAGGAGAGGCTAGCCTGTGTCTGTGTGTCTGCGTGTGTGTGTGTGTGTGTGTGTGTGTGTGTGTGTGTCTGTGTGTGTGTGTTGGTACGGTAAGATGTTCTGTAAGACTGTAAGAGCATTATCGTTACATGCCAGTGAGGAGGGAGAGAGAGAGACCTCATCGGTCACATTTATAATCCAGTGACACCTGTTCACTGCATAGTCCCCGGTTTCCTCTGTGTGTGTGTGTGTGTGTGTGTGTGTGTGTGTGTGTGTGTGTGTGTGTGTTGTGTGTGTGTGTGTGTGTGTGTGTGTGTGTGTGTGTGTGTGTGTGTGTGTGTGTGTGTGTGTGCGCGTGTGTGTGTGTGTGTATGATGGGGGGGGGGCGGGTGAGGAGGACACAAAGCCCTCTGGTGTTTGTGTAAACACGCGTAATCATCAGGTGGTTCAGTTTGGAAATTGGGGAAAGATTATCTCTCCCTCTGTTTGCACTTCATCTCACTGTCTCTCTCTCTCTATCTCTCTCTTGCTCCCGTAGCCCGCCAAGCTGACAGAGGCGTTCAAGTACTTCATCCAGGGCATGGGCTACAGTGAGTACCCCGGAACAGACACACAGCTGAGCCAGCCAGTGGAATCTCAGACATATGCAGATGATGTAGCCATATACATTTACAACGTGTTCGCGCCACGCTCACTACTTTCGAGTCCCTGTTAAAAATACGTTTGATCGAGTGGCATCTAGTAAACTCGTAGCTTAAAAAGTGGGAAAACTCAAGATAGCTCGCTGCAACATTCAGCGAGCTCTTCAGTATATTTATTCATTTTTTTATTTATTTATGCCGGAAGAGACTCAAGACTCACTTGTTCAGAGTTCACCTGAACCCTTTATAACATTTATCCTCTTCATCGTTCATCCATAACATTCATCCTCATCCTCATCCTGTCCTCCTCTGTTGCATACTAGCAATTAACCGAGCAATGAAATGTTTCACCTTCTTATGACAAATGTACTCTTTGTAAGTCGCTTTGGATAAAAGCGTCTGCTAAATGCCCTAAATGTAAATGTAAATGTCTTCAGTATATTTAGCTCAATTTAGCTAATTTAGCTTAACTGGTAACCGCTAGCCGCTAACCGCTACGTTTCCCCCTGCCCCAGTGCCCTCGGCCAGCATGACCCGCCTGGTGCGCTCGCGGACGGCCTCGGGCTCCAGCGTCACCTCCTTCGACGGCAACCGCTCGCGCTCGCACACCAACGACGGCAACCGCTCCCGGTCGCACACCAATGACGGCTCGCGCTCGCGGACCCAGACCACCGAGCACCCGTCGCGCGGCCGCTCCCACACGGACACCATGGACGGCTCCGGCGGCTCGGACCAGGCCGTGCTCAAGTCCACCGAAGTGTCCTGCTAGGCTAGCCGCGCCGCGGCTGGCGCTAGCGGACGGAGACGAGCCGTACACCCCCCCCCCCCCCCCGCCTCCTCCCTCCACCCTCCCCTCCCCCGCCCCCCCCCCCCAGCCTTGCTGCGCTGCCACCTAACTGTAAAAAACAAAAAAAAACTAAAAATGGGGCACACACACACACACACAGACACACAGACACACACACACAAACACACACAGACACAGACACACAGACACACACACACACAAAAGAAGGGACAGAGGGACACTGGTCTCTTTAACCTTTTCTGTACGCTAACGCACAAATACCTTTGTACGATTTGTACTGCATTTCTGATAAACCCCGCAAAACACAGAGAAAAAAAAAACAGTTTTCGGATGAGAACCCACATGAGATGTTTTTAGGGTGGGTCCAATCATTCCGTCATTCCTGCGTTGTTATTTCCTCGAAAGATTTTTACCAAAAAAAACAAAAAAAAACGAAACCCAATTCTTCCTCTTGGCTCTGTGAGTACTTAGGGACAGCGTAGCACAGGAACCTCCCAAACGGAGAACACTTCTCGGTTCTCTCTGATCTCAGAGTGCACTGGCGTGTGCACGTGACTCGCGGTCCCTCCTTTGTGTAGGAATCATTTCCCCTGTCGTGTGTCCACCCCGCTAAACGGCCCGTAGTGTTGAACCACACGTAGCCTGCAGCTGTCCTGCAGCCTGGCCTCGTTGTAGCCCAGCCCCTGCCCCGCCCCCTGCCCCGCCCCCTGCCCCGCCCCCTCGTCTCGATTGTAAATGAGTTTTCAATGTTTTCTTTTCTTTTCTTGCTGCAGTCATTTGATTATTAACTCTTTACTTTGCATGTTTTATGCGTTATTTCGTTGTTGTTTTTGTTTGCATGTGGGAGCCGATGTTGTAGATGGGGAGAGAGAGAGAGAGAGAGAGAGATAGAGAGAGAGAGAGAGAGAGAGAGAGAGAGAGAGAGGTGAGGGAATTTTATGCAAAAAAAAACGCAGATTCATTCACAGATTTACTTGATGTCTTTGAAAACGTAAGGGACCAGATTTAAGTATATCGTGTTTATATAAAGTACGTAACACTCTGCTAATGACTCCTGTGTTTTTGGGACGTTATATCAATTTTGTTATTGAACATATATCTTTCCATGTTAACAACAATCTTAAGACATGTTTTTGTCTCTCTATTAACTTAAATTTACTGAAATACTGCATTGACATTCCGAAATCAAATGGTTGACGTTTGGTTGTGACTTTTTTTCCGTGTGACTTTTTTTTTTTAATTTGTAGAGCGTTGTTAGGACATTCCAACCAATCTAATGCTTTGCAGTGTATTCAAACGAAAAGAATTCAAAACAAGTTCAAAAACAGGCACATAGTAAAACATTTATCATGCTTTATTAACTGATCAGGGTTTCAGACATGAATCAGTTCACTGTTTCGTTGGGGTTTTTGTTGTGTTGTTGTGATGATTTCTATGCAATCAAGCACAGAGGAACGAGATGTGCCATGGCATTGCTTCTGTTTTTTTTTTTTTTTTTTTTTTTTTGAGGTGACACTTGTTGTTGTTTTGGATGATGGGAGGCTGAAGCGCTCTGTCACCACGTAAACCAGAGGGTAGCTGTCCATCTGACGAAAACCCTGCCCAGCCCGCCACCTCCACCTCTGTTCCGGTTCCACGTGCACTTCATAAAGATCTGCTTTGTTGAACGTATACACAGCTTTGTAAAGATGCAGGACTGCCCTAATGCTGTAGAAAAGCATTCTTAACGGTTTGTATTTATTACAAAAATGATAATAAAAAAAAAGTGTGTAACTCACCTGTTTTGTGGCTGTGGGATTCATTTCCTTTTGTGTGCTTTTTAGGTTCTGTTTTTTATGTTACGCAATTATTTTACAGTGAACAGATGTGCGCCTTTGATAAGGCATGCATTGTCACATCGTCATTGTTCTGTTTTTGTGTTATTCTCTTATAGGTTAACATGCATTATTGAAGATTTAACACTTTTAAATACATGATCAACCCGATCACATGATATGTCCTTATATTCTATATCAAATGAACAAGCCTTCACTGAACCATTTGATAATCTTTTTTTATTCATTTCATATGCAATATATATATATCAATAAATTAACCATTTAATGTCACACAGTTGTTAGCGGGCTATTGTTATTAGCCTAACAATTTTCCCCCCAAAAAATATGAATAAAAACTTTGCTTAAAATCACATGCCTTTAAAAAAAATCCCTACCGGAAATGTGTATATTTCATATTTACAAACATTTTCCAATGGGAAAAAAATTATACACTTATACAAAAACATATATATTAAATATAGAAATGACAAAAACAAACATACAAACAAACAAACAAACACACTATTTTTTTTGGGGGGGGGGGTTGTTTACAAAAAAAAAAGGTCTAGTCATAATCCTTGAGCACAGGTTGGATGCCACGCCCCAGGTAACCTTAGATAACCATGGT